>CABFOW010001932.1:47971-103212 GCA_902141385.1 Timema californicum
TTTTTTCAAAATTCACTCTAATGATTTTGATTAAGATTTATATCTAGTCACCATTTGTTATTATAAACAAGATGGCAATTCTCATTTTCTCATGGAAATGAGTTTGAGGGTACTTTGCATTGTTTAAATTTTCCAATTTTCATCATTTTGCCGCAACTATTTTGAGATACAAAATAAGTGACAAATGTAAAGTTGTAGTACTATTAAAGATAGAAGTCTTTTATTTGAAATATATTTTTATAAAACCAATAGTTTGAGCTATACAAAAATATTTATACTTTTTAATTTAGATCTTTTAATTTTTTTTAATATTTCGCTCTTTGGAGGATAAAGATGTTTCTGTTTTCTCAATTTTTCTCTAACACTGCTCATAGTTCCTAATGCCATAGAGCAAGTAAATAACAGTGTATATTATTTCATTTACGATCTTTGGTGTAGTGTTTCTATAACAATGTATATACCTATTATTTTGTTTCACAAATCTTACGAGTTTTTAGTAAATGTCTCTATTTTAAGATAAAAGCAAAAGAAAGTTTGTGCGGTGTACCATACCATTTATTTTAAATGTACATAAACATTGTAATGGTGATGACAATCTTTATACTCGTATTATAGTGTTTTGTCTAAACTGTAAATAGTGCCATTTTTTTGTCAACTTTAGGGTGGGAGTAACTGGGGGGGAGGAGCTATACCTTTGTTATAACTATTAAAGCATTAATAACTTTGCAAATACATATTTAAACAGAATTATGTGACTACTTATAATTTTATATGTAAAAATAACTCTTTTTGACACATGGCAGATATATAAAATGCAATAAAGCTAAAGTATAGCAAATGCAGATTTAAAATTCACCCATCAGTATTCAAACAAGAGATACTTCAAATGTAAGTCATAAACATGAACAAGGTTGTTTACTAAAGCAAGTGTAACACAGGGAGATAGTCGAATAACAACTAACAGCCCACACAGAAGTGGTATAATGAGAACAAGTATCCATTCCACTTCAGTTGCCACACCTCCACAGACAGAGTTTCTTGACTGGTACACAATTGAGCATTCTTATTACACAGTTGGCTACCTATAGCACAATTTTCATAAGAAGGGCCTTTTAAAAAGATGAGCATATCTTTTTGCAACCAAAATTGATAACATTTCACTATTTTATTTTTATTATTTTATATGGTTTGATAATATCTATCAAAAGTGAGAGCTGTAGCTTACATGACTTATATCAATATGTGAAAGTAGATATAGTACTAACTTTTCTGTCAGATAAGGTTCTTCCTATGAAAATTGGACTGTACTAACTAAATCTACAAAAAATACAAAAATAAGCTACTACAAAGTTGGTGGTTTATATCCATTTTGCTAATGATAGGTAAACTAGATATTTTTTTAACTTTAGTTAAAAGCATTGAACTTAAAAGACTTATTTATAAAACACTAGCTCAATTCCTAACTAGGTCGAAATGTACCCCTTTATAGTGTGAAAGATTTGTGATGTGGTACATAAGAATTAATTAAAAGAGCCATCTCAGACACTAATAATCCCACTTGTGTTAAGTAACAAATCATAATTCTAATAGTACTGTTTGTTTTAAAACAACAGCTTTGCAATGATTTCACATCAGTGACATGACAATTTTAAAAATTCAGGTTTTCCACCTAAAAAAATAAAAAAATCGGCATGTGTTAAATCGTATGATTGGTTTCATTATTATTATTGTTATCATCATCATTATCATTATTATTATTATTATTATTATATTTTAATAGGCAGATTTATAAGGCCAGGAGGTCACCTCTGGAGTTTCCTGATGTCCCAAATTTCATAGGACAATCTTGTGTCCCATTTTGTTCTAGAAGTTGACATTAGCCCATGTTTAACTAGAAGATATAACCTAGATCAGATTATTTGAGGTTAACTTAAAACATTTGAACTCACATCAACTGTTTAATACAAGTGGGGTAGCTGGGGTTCTCACTTATGAGGTTGCCATTTAAATTTCAACATGAATTAGTAGGTATATATATATTAAGTTGATTTAGATTTGACATCTAAAATTCCAAAATTTTGCAAAGGATGAAACATTTAACATGACTCACTATTGTCAATAACCTAAGCAGCAGCAACACATGAAGTGAAACTTAAATGAATCACAGAACAGGGTCAGAGGGTAAAGCCACCCAACCAATAAGGGTAAGCCATCCAACAAATATGAAGTAAGGCCACCTAAATATCCACCCTCCCCCCAACCAACGGGGATAAATACCCACCCAAATAATGGGGAAATATATCCACCCAATAAATAGGGGGTAAATATCCACCCAACCAATGAGGACAAATACCCACCCAACTAATTGGGGGTAAACATCCACCCAACAAATAGGGGGTATATATCCACCCTACCAATGAGGGGGTGAGTATCCACCCAACCAATGGGGGTAAATAGCCACCCTATAAATAGGAGTTAGATATCCATCCAACCAATGGGGGTAAATAGCCAGCCAATAAATAGGAGGTAGATATCCACCAAATCAATTAAGGGAAGGGGGATAAATATCCACCCAACCAATGGGGGGTTAAAATCCACCCAAACAATAAGTAATAAAGTTACCTAACCAATTTGCCGTAAAGCCACCTAAATATCTATCAAACCAATGGAGGGTATATATCCACCCAACCAATAAGGGGTATGAAGTCGCCCAACCAATGGGGCATAGGACCACCCAACAAATGGTGTGTAACGCCACCCAACCAATGAGGGGTAAAGCCACTCAACCGTTTAGGGGTTAATCCACACAACCGTTTAGGGATAAATCCACACAACCGTTTAGGGGCAAAGCCACCCTTTTGAGGGTAAGCCCACCCAAACATTTGGGGGTAAGGCCACCCCATTTGTGGATAAGCCCACCCAAACATTTGGGGTAAAGCCACCCCATTTGTAGGTAAGACCAACCAACTAATAGGAGGTAATAACATCAAATCAAGGAGCTTTTACGCTCCATCCCCCAACCCCAACTCCCCATGCCCCACACCTCTCAAAATATTGTTAAAAATTAAATGATTAAAACTATCATATATATGTATGTGTATATATATATATATATATATCTCTTTGATAGAAATAAAGTGTGATAGATTTATAGTCTATAAATGTTATTATAACCACAAAGTTTCCTTGAGGGGTAGGCAAAAACTGTGCATATAACGCAAAAAACTGTGCATTTAGCTAAAAAAACCTCCATATCGGTACTTAATCCATCCTCACTAACTTTTCCCACAATTTCCTAACCTTGCATACTCACTTTGCTCTAACAACAACATCCAAACACCAAGTTATACATGCTTTTTTATTTTTAAAACTCTTTGAGGTTTCTCTTTTTCACCCATTCATCTACCACATTTAGCCACATCTACATTAGGGTGGAACTAAAATGGCTGAAAAACAAACAAAAAATGTGTGATAGCGCGGAAAAGCTGCCTATTTATTTAATCAATAAAAGTGCAAAAACTGGATGATATGACTACATCTTCCACTGCTCCACAAGATTTGAATATTGTACCAGGTAGAACTAATATTTCCATACAACTCTTAACTTATTTCCTTTTTAAAACATTTAAATAGCTTTTTTAATAACGAAATAACCCAGAGCTCACCACGTGGATGTGGTTTCATAACAGGCTTCACCCCCTCCAGCCCCCCTTCCACCCTTCCCAATCTGAAGGCCATTTATTTAGTGGTTACATATTGTGCCTTTGTGTTGAATATTGGCGTTATTTTAAAGGACTCTAACCCAGCACGAATGAAGCCATCTCTAGACTCATGGCACAAACTGGTGAAGACGCTTCTGATACTAGTTTAACACATCTTTCAACCGCTTGGGTATGGCAAGGAAATTTGTGAAATTCTATATTAATTGTGTCTTCTTTCAAATTTTCAAAACTAATCATAGTGGCAAAATCTCCATTGGAATAACGGAAAGTCAGTGATGATTTAGTTATTTCACAAGCTTGCCATTATATCAAATCTATGTAATCTTTGGACTCAAAGTTTAAAGGTGAGATTCGAAAAATCTTGATTCTGGTAGGTAATATTGGTTTCGATCTAACTTTCAAAATTCTCCCCACTGCAAGCTTTCTGATATGTTTACTCTTATCAAATAACATTATCAGTAGAATATTAGAGGTGACCTGGTGGTCTAGGGGTAAGGTGTCAGACTTTTGTGCTGGTGGCCGGGGTTCAATCCTTGGTCCCGGCACAGATTCATCTGATTACCAAACCCTTCCTTCACCTCTGTCTGACAAGACATCTTGTGAATGTGGGGAATGCCAGGCCTCCACCGTTCGTGGTTCGGATTCCACGTTAAACTGTAGGTCCTCCATTTCATCTCACAATCACCCTACCATTACACATTAGCATAAGTGCGTGTAACCCGAACGGGTAGTAAGACGCGGTGCTAATAATAATAATAATAATAGAATATTTTCAGGATGTCCAAAGTATCCATTTCACTGAATCACAGGGTCAAGGATACGGTATAGATTATCAGTGAGATACCAGGACCATCTAATTCCATTAAGTTCTGAACACCGTCCTTGGAGGATGGTTTGCATTTAATTCTGAACCAAATTGGGGTATACACTTTCAGCACATATTCCGCTAATATTTTGAGATTTTCATATGGAGATTTTGTGTCAATATATAAACAAAGTACTCAATTGGCTGTTATCGACCATCTGGACTGACAAACGTTTCCAGGATATCTTTGTGCTAAGCTTTCGCTGCAATTACCAGTAATTATGACATAGCATATTTCCAATTAATACGTCTGATCCGTACTTAAATCTGTTTCATCAACTTCAGGTAAGTCTGCTTTAATTAGAATGAAGTCCTTTACCATTTAAATCTTCGCACAGTTGGCCATATTTTTACCAATAGGTCCTTAAAACCCCCGTGGTCCTGTTGTTGGGCCATCTAGATGCTCAAATAGATGTTGCAGTGGAAGTTCGTTTCCATATAGTTGTCAAATAATCCAGTGTAGTGGTCCTCCACAAAATTCTTCAAGTAACCTAATAACTCCGCCTTTATGACCAGTATTGATATATGTTCCATCAAATCCAATGGCAATAATTTTGTGTCGTATCGAATTCATGACTTTCTAAGTCATGGGTGATACTTAATTTGATATTTACAGCGGACCAAGAACAAGGCGAGACATGGCCAATGTATTTGGCCCCTGGTTCTTTAACTAAAACATAATGTTCTGTAATAATTTTTCTGTGTGATCTGGAACCCCTAGCTTCTAAAATTAGAGTTTTGTCCTTACTACCATGAAAAAATAGTCCGTTTAGGGATGGAGCATTTGCTTTTTGTTTCTTGGCAATATTTTTTCAAAGTTTTGTTTTTTGTCTTCTAATTTTCATTCTGTATATTATGTTTGTAGTATCAGATTGTGAAACTTTTCCATTATCTTCTATTACAGCATTTGCAATTATGTCCCCATTCCTATCAGACACACCCCTGCTTTCAAATGCCAAAGCAAGGGAAGGTAATGAAACTCATTTGGGTCAACTTCTTTCTTTTTAATGTCGAAGGTTTACAGTTTACAAGAGTTATTGAGGATCTAACGCTTTCCTCCTCACTTCCTCACTGCTTATTCCTTCATTTGCTGAAATCTTAGTAACTTCTGTTTTGTCTCCTTTATTATGATTAATAAGCCTTAACGCTTCTTTCTCTTTACTGTTTTCTTTCTGTGGGATTTTCTTGGTTGCCCCAAGATCAGTCTGTTGGTCAGTGAGAAACGAATTATCTTTCTTAGGTCCATTTAGGGACTTTTCGTAACAACATTATAATAAATCCCTTCATTTGCACGCTGAAATATCAAATAATCATTTTATTGCATCATCTTGAAATTGTTCTAATTTTAATTTATATCAATCATCTTTTTTCTGATCTTTTGCAGGTTTTCGGACTGTTTTATATACATACTAAAAGATACATCAGTGAGTGAAGCTTTCTTCCATAACTCTATTAACTTTGAAGTGATTATTTCATCTACTTTGTGTAGTTTTCCTTTGCTTATCACGTTTCAAATATAGACAGTTTCATTACATCTTCATAAGTAGGTAGAACTCTATGACTTATTTCTTTAAGAGCACCAAAAACAATACATTTTGCACATTGCCTAGACACATTGGGGCATCACAAGGAATCGTTTTACACATTCCAAATTTTAAGGGTAACATCCTTGTATCAAAAGGCAACTTTTCCGCACTATTACAATTTGAATTTTAAAAAGTCTGTTTTTCGTTCCACCCTAATCTACCTGGCCTACTCCTTCCTTTTGATCCACACATTCATCCATCATATATTTGCTCATAACTCAATACATACTCATCCTCTCAACATCCCAAACCAACGTTACTTCTTTCACAATGACCTATTGGAAAAACTTTCATAACACACTCCTTCCGTACCCATTCATTATTCACTCTATCCATGCGAGTTTTTCAAAAACATTTCTTAGATATCTCATTCCAACCACATTCACCTTGTTCTATTTCTCATGACTAGCCTACACTTCACATCCATACAACAATGTTGGTGTTAACACACTTATATAGGCCCACTACCATCTTTGTATCTTTCGATACTACTTCATTCTTTGCAATAGTCCACACACATCCAACTACTCCTTGAGATGCAGTCACCCGTCTGTCAATTTCACCTTCTATTTTTACAGAACATTCTGCCTAGATACACAAAATCATTCCCTTGTTCTAACAGTTTTCCATTTATACAGTCAACTCTCGATTATACGACCCCGGGAATAGCGTCCCTCTTGAAGTAACGACCCTTTTTTGGGGAACCGTGGAAAATGTGGGGAAAAAGGTTGAAAAGTTTAAGGAAATCGCTGTAAAATGTGTTTGTTGCATTTATTTAGGTCGCTGCGTTGCAATTATCTTTGTGAGCACTGTATTACTAGTAACTGGGGTGGGTCAGGTATAAAAAAAGACACCACCTCATCAATGCCAGCCAATATCACTTGAATCTGTCCACCCCCTCCCACAAGCAAGAAAATGTTTCCCCGCGCGCAACTGCCGCTACATCACGCGCGAGGCTTGCTTTTGCCATTGTTATTTCGATTCTCGATTTGGTTACTATTTTGGTTTGATTTTGTGAACAATTTTTGACGACCCATGCTATTGTTTAACATTGTTATTTTGATTTGGTTACGTTTTTGGTTGGATTTTGTGAACGATTTTTGATGACCCACGCTATTTTTTTTAATTTGATACGAACTTATAATTTTGACGAAATGAGTGAAAGGAGTACCTTCTTCAAGAAATAGGTAGGTTTTATTTTATTTACTTTTTCACGTATTGTCTAAAAAATGCAATTTTTTTGTATGAAGGTCAGGGGTGGAACAAAATCTGTTAAAATTCCAATAACGACCCTTTTCTATGGAACCGTGAAAGGTCGTAGAATCGAGAGTTGACTGTACTAAGCTGACAATCATTTCCTGAGTCATCCTTTTAAAAACTTTAGTTTTGGAGATATTTATACAAAGCTCCATTCTGTTTGTCACCACATTCATAAGATTTAATGAATGCTGCAATTAACTTTTCTTAGCCATTAATACAACATAATCTGCATATAACAGCACTATCACATTGAAACATTAAAAATGTGTTTCTATAAGCTACACTATGTCATTTTCATGGTTTATTATTGGATATTAAAAAACGTAACTTAAACTGAGGTATTGAGAATCAAGTCTGGGAAAAACCACTTCACAACACAAGTTGAATAAGCCTTATTTATTATGTAACAAGTTGGATCCAACACAACATGTTGGAAATGACTGGCTCCTCCCAACGTCAACATGTTGGCCAACATTAACGACAAGTTGTGAATATGTTTGTATTGTAACACAACTTTTTGGGATTGTGTTGGCCAACATGTTGTGTATAAAGACAAATGGGCTTAACATCTCATAATTTGATGCAGCTAATAATAATAATAGGAACACCACAGTCATCACAATTTAACTATATTCTAAAGTTTCAATTCACTGTGGGATTCACTCAAAAAGAGCAGTAGGATGCTACCGAGTTGTTGAAAAGTTTAAAGTAGCCTAAGTGACAGCCTTTGCTGCTCAACTGCAACTCTTGCCTTAAAATTCCTTCAACTGAACCCACAGTCCAAAATAGATTGCTAGAAAGCGAGGGGGTTACTATAACAACTGGCTTTAAGTTCCGTCTTGAAAGCAGTGTTTGAGTGTCGAAAGAGTTTGCTCTGCAGTTGAGTTGACAAATCAGGTCTTTTTGATCTATCTTTGACAGTGCTTTGTCTTTCATTGATATTGGCTAACATTTGTTTTTAAGTTCCTACTTTTAAAAATTGGTTATGTGGTTGAATAAAAGAACATTTAAATATTATGGATAAAGAGTTCATCCAGGACTCATTTTAATGCTGTTAGTCTAGGTGTACATTGAGATGCAGTGCAGTGTGCACAGGGCAGAGCAACACAGCTCAGGGGAAGTGTACACATTAGAATAGAAATAGACCCAGGACAGATGTTGTGTCTGATGGCTAGCTCAAACTATATGGACCTTACCTCTGAATCAGATGTGGATGCAAAAATGCAAATTTTGTTGTGTAATGTGAGCAAAAGAAAAAAATCACTCTGGAAAAGGTGAAAAATAGAAATATGCATGGTGTTATTTGCCTTAGAAACAGAATTTTCAGGTACAGTATTTACCAACTATTTCAAACTCAAGAGGCAAGAGTTTAATGATGTACACATTATCACCAAAACTCCATAAGCTCCATCATTATGTAAAACATGAAATAAATACCACAAATCGATACAGGCCTGCACTTGGTTACCTTGATCGTGCATTAATGTGTGCACTACCATTTTTTTAACACAGGTTACAAAAACCTGTGCTGTATCACTTGCATTGACTGTGCCTCAATGTGTGATTAACCCTACAGTTAAAATTGGATACAACTTGACAGTTCAACAGCTAATGCAAACCATTTACTGTAGTTACATTCATCAAAGATAGCACTAATTTATTTGATTATAAACTTAAAATGATTTGAACTGGACTTTTGGAATACAACCTTCTTTTATAAAACCCTGGATCATACATCAAACACTGTAACTCTTTGCTATCTTTTAAGTGTAAAACATTTTTAACTAAAGTGTAAAAACTGTTGTTTTTTATCGTTGACACCCTTGGTTGAGAGACTTAAGTTATCCTAGTTAGGGAAAATATTATTCAAAGTTTGGTCAAATTATCAACTACCGTTAATTATTTAGTTTTATAATACACACACCCAGAGAAACACAGAAACCTAAAAAGTAGCAGTTATTTTACTTTAATAAGAAAAAGATTTATGCAAATGTTGAAATAGGCATTGAGTAAGGTAAAAGGTTATTAAATGGGTGATTACCAAAGTCGACTCAGCCGTGTGAATGAGAAACATTAAGACAGGATCTCTCACTGTTTTTAGTATCACATCTTACTACCCATTCTGGTTGCATTTATTTGTACTAATTACACTAAAAAGAAGGTTGCCTTTAGTGTAGAGTCCACAAGAGTGTGGAGAAAGAAAGACTGAAAAACCACTTAGTAAAAAAACACTAAGTACACCTGAACAAGATTCAAACACCGACCTCTTCATCATTAGTCCAGTAAATTGCAATAATGATGCCTTGCGGTCATCGAAGTTGGTATTTCTCATTGTTTCTATTCCTGATGGCGCAAGTGCTTATGACAATGAGTGCATGTCATAAAATTATGGTCTAGATCAGCGGTTCCCAAAGTAAGGTATGCGTACCTTACGTGCCAAGAAGTTTGGAGGTACATGAAAATGTTTGATTAATGGAGTAAAGAGCTACATATGCCAACAGTTTAAGACAAATGATCAGTCAAATTTATGAAATTAACTCAATGATATGGCGAGGGGCAGTGAGGTTTTTATTAGACCTATATATTTGAACTTGAGAAAATTATTTCAAATTTCAAACATAAAACATTTTTTATAATTGTTAGTAAATAAATTAAATATTTTTATTTTTATTATAACTTTTGCTTTTTGAATTAAAAAATATCTGCACCCTTTATTAAGTTTATTATCAAACTGTTTTTCAATCCTATTGTTAGTTAATTTATTTTCAGTTGCAACAAATAGATCAGAAATAACTACTATTGTCGTAATTAAACATTTTGCTGAAAATTAAGGGCACAATTTATGGAAATGGGCTGGCAAGGGGTATGCAAGGGAAAAACAGTTGGGAGCCGCTGGTCTGGATACACGAGACAACACTTTGGTAATCACTTTAATTTGTAACAATTTTATTTTTATTTATTTATTTGAGGTATTTCATGTGCACTTTCTTAATTGAGTGATTATAGTCGATTGTATCAGTAGGGGCCTACACAATAATTTTTATGAGCGAGAATGAAAGGGCCTACCAATTTTTGCAGGAAAAGGTTTCACATACCTTCCAGGGTTCTTTAACAATCTACAGCTTTATTTCCCCCCCTCTATCCCCTCCGCCCCCCCAAGGAAGTTGTGCTACAGATTTTTTATCTCTCAAGAAAAAATCCATTAACCTCAGGTTTGAAACCACAGACATCATGTCCTGAGGCGAGCGCTTTACCCCAAGACTGAGGTCGACAATTTGTTAATAGATCTCTCAATATCATTGTTTTTATAAACTTTTTACATAATCTTAATGGCACTGAATATCATATTAGGCCTGAACTAGTTCATAATATATTTTTAATAACTTTTAAAAAAAACATTATATTAGCAAGAATAATATAGGACCAAAGCGTATGGTTACAATTCACGTTTTAATTATTTTTATGCTTAGCCTAGTTAAAATAAAGCTATTTATGGTGTACCGGTAGGCCTATAGTCATGATGATAAAGTGAACTGTGTAACAAACAACACCATGAATACTTTTGCAATAGACTAGACTGCTGATGACAGGAAGATCAAGGTTCGATTCTCGGTCAGGTGAACTGAGGGTAAGTTTTTCTAAAATGATTTTCCAATCTTCCTCCACACAAATGTGGGTACACCTCATCTAAAAATAGCCTTCTTAACCCTAAAACCACTAGCGTAATAATTAGACAAAAATATAGCAAGAACAGGTAGTAAAATGCAGTGCTAAAAAACCCCATAAAGCATGGCTATGTTCAATGTAAGTGAGTAGGCCCAGTTAAAAAATTTGTGTTCCTGAAAATTAGGCTGAGCAAACTACTGGCTACCTGGTTAATAACAAGATATCTCAGACATTATGATAGTGGAGTGGTTTTCAACCTAAGGTTTGTGACCCCAAATGGGTTAACAGTATTTGGGTTGGGGTCGCAATGCTTTTTGAGATACCTATTTTCTTTTCTTATTGATTATAATGACCATAGGACAGGGTGAAAATAAAACAGAAAATCAGAAATGTTACAGGTTAGAATTATAAGGCCTGCTGACTTATTTTACTGTGCAGTAAAGCATATCAATCTTGTGTTTGGGTGAGTGGCGTCCCCAACATAACTTCCAAAATACCCCCCTGCGCTTGTTGATTCTCTTTTGCAACCTTTTAGTCGCGTTCATATAATCAAGGTTGGTTTGGTGTGATTCCTCATTAATTCGGACAATTCACGCAACTAGATTTTCGGCTGGTTAGTGCCACTCATCACCTCCATTTGGGAGAAAGCACATGTAAGAGGGAAGTTATGGATAAGTGCACTGGTTTCCTGTTTACTTCTGCGCTGAATTTCTATGAATAAGCGAGAAAGTGCCAACAAATTTTGCCTCAACCGTATCACATATCCTGCCTTAGATTCCCTAGTAAGCCTACCTACACACATGTTTCCAATTAAGAAAAATAGCTTTTAAAACCAGTATTTTTCCTTTAAAACTATAGGGACAAGATAATTTTATTAGAGGCTAGTTTGTGACTTATGTATAATGGTACCTTTTTTTTTTTTAACAATTTTTATATTAATCTTATAAATATTTATCTTTAGGACAGAATATATAAAAGAAATAACCTAAGTTTAGTTATAAGGGAACACATTAAGCATAGATACTGTACAGTAAATTCTCTTAGTACATGGTTTTTTTGCCAGATAGTGTAGGCAGCACTAACAGGCTGAAGGGCTGAGTGTGTGCTCAGTGCTGGATGAATAGAAATCACATCAAAGCAACCTTCAGGTTGTTAACTTAAGAAGAAGAGATTGTACACTAACACATAGCCTATCACTTGTGACACACCTAGCTTTATAAATGGAATAGGTTCAGTTATTTGAATAAAGTTTGTGAAGGGCATATGAGGAGAAACAAGAGTAGCAGTTAAATTATCCGGGAAAGAGTGGGGGTACATGGAGTAAAGTACATGAGATAGTAGAGGAAGCAAGGGTGAGATGGTATGGGCATGTAATGAGGATGGAAAAGGAGAGAATGTCAAAGAAAATGTTGGAAATGAAATATGTAGGAAAGCTAGGGGAGGCCAAGAAAGAGATGGGAGAAACAGATAACAGAAAGTGAGCAAGTGAGAGGATAAGAATGAGAGAAATTAAAGGAGGAAGTGTTGGAAGTATAGAGGAAGATGGAAGTATTTTACTAAACAAACCTGACCACAGGCTGGAAACAGTTGATGATGATTCTCAATGAATCTAGAATATAACTTACTACGAGGGTGATCCCAAAAGTAAGGTTTCCGAGGGGCTGGGGGCGTAACAAAACTGTTTTGGCAACTGTTGAATATCTGTTGTGATTGGGAGTTACTCCAACCCTACCCGAGCATGCTCACACCTTTCTGTGACGCTCAGTCTGGTCCTCGCAGCCATTGAGAATGGAGCTCCCATCGAACTTCACCGCCAAGTGCAAAATCCGCGCTGTTATTCGGTTTTTGAATGAGAAAGGCATTACACTAGTTGAAATTAATCACCAGTTGACCGAAGTGTATGGCGAGTTGTGCATGGACATCAAAAATGTTCGCAAATGGTGTAGGGAATTTATAGCTGGTCGTAATGAAATTTATGTTGAGCAAAGGAGTGGGAGACCATCAATTTCTGACGAGACAGTTGAGAAGATCGAGGAAAACCTGTGTGAAGATAGACGGATCACTCTGGATGATCTTTGCATTTTGGTCCCTGAGGTGTCCTGAAGCACCATACAAAGGATCTAACCGAAAAGTTGTAATATCGTAAGGTTTTAGCTCGATGGGTTCCATGAATGCTGACAGCGGTAACGTGTTGATTCTTCCCGCAAGTTTCTTCAGACACTATGTGGACAATGAAGACTTTTTGGACTTTGTCACAGAAGATGAAACCTGGGCATTTCACTTCACCCCAGAGATGAAACTACAATCGCGGGAGTGGCGGCATTCCTCTTCTCCGAAGTCGAAAAAATTCAAACAAACACAGTCTGCCGATAAAGTTATGACAACCGTCTTTTGGGATCGAAAGGGAGTATTGTTGGTCGACCGCTGGGACCACAATAAACGCTGATCAGTATTCTTAAACTCTGAAAAAACTCAGGCAATTCAGAACTGGAAAAGAGGAATGTTGAGCAAGGGCATAAGCATTCTCCATGACAACACTCGTCCACACGTCGCCTGTCAAACTGTTTAGTTTCTGCAAAAGTTTGGATGGGACATCATCAGACACCCACCCTTTAGTCTGGACTTGGCACCCAGCGACTATCACCTGTTCCCTAAATTGAAAGAACATTTGGCAGGACAGCAATTCAGCTTCGACAGTGAGGTGAAAGAAGAAGTTCAACGATTCCTCAAGGACATGGCGACAAGCTGGTATGACATGGGAATATATAAGCTGCCACAGCGTCTACAAATATGCATCGACCGAAATGGGGTTTATGTAGAAAAACAGGTAAAACTTAACTGTTCAAACTTTAAAAAATGTAAAGATTATTGCAAATAATCTTTTTTAATTAATAAAAAATAAAAGACCTTATTTTTGGGATCACCCTTGTAAAAAGAATTTATAAATTAGTATTGTAATAATTCATTTATAAGTTTCTTAAATTGTTTTACTAGTTTGTTAACAAAATCATCACGGAATCAACTTTCAGAATTAATTGATAGAAAAAAAGTTTTTAAACTAACCTTATTGAGCTTATGTACATGTGTTTAAGTATATGTTAAGAGGTTGAATTGTTCCAAACAAGACTTTTAAACGCCATCCCATAACATAGATGAGTGAAGTAATAAATGTATAATCCAAGAAACTAGCTTATACTGTAAGAGTGATCTGATGGGAACCATAGTGTGTTTCTAGTGATTATTTAATAATGTATTGTTGTCTTTAGTTTTAGGGCTTAGTAGGAAAGGTTTAGATATTATGAAAATATGTAGCTTACCATATTCAAGAAATCCCTAAAATATGCTTGATTAAGTCTTAAAGCGCAATCAAATACCATACCACATACCCTTGCAGTTGATCTGTTATAAATAATATTGCAACGATAATTAATGAAACTTGAGGAGTTATAAGGGCATTAAGCCTATTAATATATTATCGAGTATTTTTACACTTTAGTGAGCCAAGCCCTAATAGTAGACTAATCCTGTGTGTAAAATTTCTACCTTTAAGTGTTTTTTTTTTACTTCCTAGAGCTTAGTGTGGTATCTTGACATAACAATAGTAATTAGAGCCTTAATATGCTTATTTCTGATTTATTATTTATTTCATTACTTGGCATTAGTGGCTAGTGTTGGGTCACTAAAGTGTATAGAGTCCTTATTAATTTAACTAACCTTCCTCTGTGGAAATTACAGAGTCATCTGGAGATTCTGGATTATCCAGAGTGATTAAGGCTGTTGTACGACTTTCACGTAATTTATTAAAAAAGTCCGCAGCATAATCAATAATGTCACTAGGTTGTTCCAATAGATAGCTTATAGTAAACTCTAGAAGTAGATCTCGTAATTCATCAGGCACTATTATTCTTCCTCCCTCTGGGCGACTCATTATCCGCCAATCTGGTCTACAACCGTGCAAGGCAACCCTATTTCGACAATTAAAAGGTACCTGAAAGCCCAATTTACTTAAATTTAGGAAATATTAAAGGGCAGAAAAAGTTTAAATATGTATCCAACAACGTTAATACACAATACACGTCAATAATCTTGCACAGTAGTCTGCTCGTTATAAATGAACACTAGAGATCTCAAACTGAAGGATATTGATATATTATTAAAAGTTTAACATAGAGGAGCCATTGTTCACGCAATGATTAAAATTATGACACTATCATATTAAGCGGGTTTATAAAGATTATAACTCAACAAATTAGATATTAAGTTCACAATTGGTATTTTCCAAATTGACACTTCTGAGGTTTGCGTTCAACAAAATCCGTCTGCTAGAGTTAATGAAAATGGCGGCTGATTAGCCTAGTCGTAGCCTACGATATATTTTATTAAGGCCGTAGCGAGCGACAACTTGCTGTATTCGGGTCTCCTGTTACAAACAGTTCTCTTGGTACTAGTTAGGTGCCTACTTTTTTTTTACCGGTGCAGGAGAAAGTCCACTACCTCACTGTTCGCGTCGCCAAAGTAGCTATTTGTACCCATGCAAGAAATTAATATGCCTTTAATATTCCATTTCATGAGTGTAAGACAGTTTTGGAACTGAAGAAGAATGAAAAGCACTCCATTTTTTAATATCAGGCATAAGCTAAAATCTTGAATACATATTTTAAAACTTGACTAATTTTGAAATGACTACCAGAACAGAAAATGTGTGCTTACATCGTGACAGACTTTGAAATAACTATGTACGTGAATGAAATACGCAATTCAGTCACTTTTAATACAGAAGGAATGAATTTATTTAGTTATATCAGAAATTCAAATAAGTACTTTCTACCTACTTACTATATTAATTGGTCGAAACTCACGAACGTCATCATAAAAATCAAGGACTGGGCGAATAGAGGCATACTTTTGACACATAACAAAGTGTGGTACATCCTAAAGGGAGCATTGCAAAGCTCACACAAAGGAGGTGGATCCCCTCTCAAGAAAAAAATAAAACCCATGTGTTGTATTCTAGACAATCTTGGAGGCTACCTTGCACATAATACAAACGTGATAAATTGCTATGGTTTTAGTTTTACACACTGTAACGAAAACTCTTGGAGTTCGCTTCCCTGACTGCCCACATTTGTCCCCACCCACTGTCCTTCACACTGGCGTGTATATCCCAGTGTAGCCAATCACTCCACAACACATTTCCTCACATTCATAACACTCCTTCCTTCTCAGTCTGAACACCCCCCACCACCACCTGACACTTGATATAACTTGAATTGAATTCGCTGGGGGGGGCGGGGGGGACACGTTCACAAAATTTCTTCTCGCTTAATTATGCAGCCACTCCTAGTAGAGGTCAATCGAGCTTGTGTGCCTCTTGAGGCTGACTCTTCGTTGATGGGCTGCCTCATCTCCTGGGGTAAGTCCAAAGGATTACTCCTGGGTGAGATTCTTTCATGAGGAGGGCTGGTTCTCTTCTCTTGAGTGAGTGATTCAAATTGACTCCTCGGCAAAGTGGACGGCGCTGATAGCAATGGGGGTTCAGATGGCTCAACTGCTATTGACCTCCTAGATGGTTTTGGATTTGAGCTTGTAGTCTGGCTATTTTTTGTGTTCATATTTTGTCTATTGAGTTCCTCCTCCACTGGCCTCATCTGATCCACATGGCGGAAATAAATGCTATCCCCTTGTTTTATTAAATAATGTAAATCGCCTTTTTTTCTTTGACAATTCCCAAAAGCCACTTTTTTTTCAGGGTTTCTGTAGGAACGGAAAGCAACGTTTGATCCTTACTAGAAAATCCTTGGAACATCCACCGGATCCTCGGAACACCGCGGAAGGGATAAGGGACCTAAAGGCTTTACCAAATCTATACGGCTCCCTAGCGTACGTCCCAAAAAGAGAGATGCATGAGATACTCCAGTGATGTAGGGGGGAGTCCTCCTATAGGCTATCAGGAATTGAGTTATAGCATTACTAATATTGCTTCCACTCAGTATGACTGCTTTGAGATAGGCTTTAAAAGTCTGCACTCCCCTTTCCACTAAACCATTGGAAGCTATATGATATGGGGCAATCAAATTTTGTTTGATTCCTAATTCAGAACAGAAGTTTGAGAATTCTGAGCTAGTAAATTGAGGGCCGTTATCTGATACGATGACGTGGGGGAGACAAAAATTTGTAAAAAAAATTGTTCAGCAGTTTAATTGTTGTAGAAGTTATATTTTTTTACAGGATGAACATCAACCCACCTGCTGAAAGCATCCACAATAATAAGAAAATACATGCCTTTGAGAGGGCCTGCATAATCTATATGGAGCCTTTCCATGGGTGATGAGGGACAGTGCCACTTGTGGTAGGATATCTTGACTGAGTTGTTTTTCATCTGTTGGCAAGAAAAAGAGTTTGGAATCATTTTCTCAATATCCGAATCAATTTTAGGCCACCATACATAACTTCGTGCTAATGCTTTGCTCTTAACCACTTCTATGTGTCCCTCGTGTAGCTCATCTAATACTCTGGATCTTAGGCATGTGGGTATGTACACTCTCTGGCCCCAGAAAAGACAATCATGGAACAAGGAATATTCGTGCTGTGGATGTCCCCAACTACAGGGGTCATCCAGAAAGTAATGTTACAAAGCTCCTGAGGCCAGGGTAAATTTTTTGTTTCAAATTTGACGCACCTGACGTGTAGGGGGGATCTTAAAGGTCAGTTTGTTTGGTCCCAGGTGTTTGTCGGCCATTTTTTTCAGTCACAGTAAATTCTTCCTATGGAGAGGTCATCGCGTGCTCCCGCCACCTCCTGTACGTGCGAGATCCGCGCGGTCATCCGTTTTTTGACTTTGCAGAACAATACCGCCCATGAATAACCATCAGAATCTCATGGAAGTTTATTGTAGTGATGTGATGAGTTGACAACATGTCACGAAGTGGGTTAGGTTGTTCAGAGAAGGCCGTACTGATACTCACAACGAGGCAAGCAGTGGGAGACCATCAGTGATTTCTGACGAACTTGTGTGAAATGACCGCCGTGTTACGCTTAACGACCTTCACGAAAAATTTCCTGACATTTCTCGAAGTCTTCTTGGTGATATTGTGTCGGAAAAACTTGGTTACAAGAAGTTGTGTGCGAGATGGGTGCCCAGAATGCTCACGCCGGAGCACCGTCAAAATCGCGTCACCGCCGCGCGTGAATTTTTGGATAGTTTTGTACCGGAGGGAGAAGCTTTTCTGGATTCTATTGTGATGGGGGATGATGCGTGGGTGTGTCAATACAGCCCAGAATCGAAAAGACAATCACTTCAGTGGCAACATTCATCTTCCCCAGTCACCAAAAAGTTCAAGACAACCCATTCATTCGGAAAAGTCATGGCATCTGTTTTTTGGGACCGTAAGGGGGTCCTTTTGGTGGATTTTATGCCTAAAGGGACTACCATTAATGCAGAGGCTTACTGAAATACCCTAAAAAGAACCTCAGAAGAGCCATTTAGAACCGCAGAAGGGAAATGCTGACCCGGGGAGTCATCCTCCTGCATGACAACGCCAGACCCCACACCAACGCGAGTTTCACAGGAGCTGCTGACATCGTTTGGATGGGATATTGTCACCCATCCACCCTATTCACCCGACTTGGCGGCTTCGGACTATCACCTTTTCACTAAACTAAAGGAATATTTGGGTGGGAAACGTTTTTCCAACAATCAGGAGGTCGAGAAAGCCGTGAAGAAGTGGCTGAAAGAGTTGTCAGCGGAGTTCTATGACACTGGCATACAAAAGCTGGTGCTACAACTACAGAAATGACTTGATTTAAACGGTGATTACTTTGAAAAATAGTATAATATATTTGTGAAATATCCTGTGAATTTCAATTAAATACAAGCATTTTTCGATCCTAAATAATTAGTTGTAACCTTACTTTCTGAATGACCCTCGCATTCATGCGTTTTAAAGTAACCCCCGATTTGAGTGCTTGGATGAGTTCCGCAACTTCTTTTTCCTTATTCAAGCTTCTAATTATTTCCTTTGCAGTAACTGGTATTACATTGATTTGGCCTAAACTAAAAACTTCTAAATTCCTGTCAAAATCCTCTGCTTGGTTTTGCAAAGGTAAACGTGACAAACAGTCTGCAATTCCATGCTCCGCACCTGGACGATATTGAATTTCATAATTGAACGCTTGAAGAAATATAGCATACCTATGGAGTCTTAGAGCAGACAGAACCAGAAGACCCTTGAATGATCCGAAAATGGATAGTAACGGACAATGGTCCGTTATTAAGATGAATCAATGGCCAAAACACTTTTTTACGCCAAACATAATGCCACATGCTTCTTTTTCTACTTCACTTCACTTTTGCTCCCCCATGCTCAAGGTCCGACTTGCAAAGGTAATTGGCCTTTCAGTGCCATCACTCATGCGATGGGACAATATTGCCCCTAAGCCATAAGGGCTGGCATCAGTAGAGAGGACAATTTTTTTCTTCGGGTCAAAGTGGGTAAGTACTCGGTCAGATGCTATTGTTTCCTTAATTTGTTCAAAATATTTGACACAAACTTCATTGAAATTAAAATCCACTCCTAATTTTAAAAGATTGTTAAGGGGATGGGCTAAAGTACTGAGGTCTGGTACAAATTTACCATAGAAATTGACTGCCCCCCAAAACGATTTTAATTCTGTTACTGAAGTTGGTAGCTTTATTTTCAAATTTGCTTCCACCTTTTCAGGGCATTTGTGGATACCCTCCTTGCTTATGATAAATCCACAGTACTTAATGGTAGGTTTTAGGAAGGTACACTTGGCCACATTAACCCTGATGTTATAATCTTCCAGCCTCTGAAACACCGACTCGAGCAACTGATAATGTTGAGCTTCGGTTTCAGAGCTAACACAGATATCATCATAAAAAACTTGAACTCCTTTAATATCTTTCAATATACCCTCAATTGTTCTCTGCCAAATGGTAGGAGCAGTATTAATGACAAATGGAAGTCTATTATACTGATAGAACCCCTTTATAGTGTTAACTGTTAAGTACTTGCGATCAGACTCCTTAACTTCAATATGATTGAAAGCCTGGCTAATATCAATTTTTGAATAAAATGAACAATTTCCTATATTTCCTATATTTGAATAAAATGAACAATTTCCTATATTTCGATATTCGGAATTGGGTAGTCGATGATGAAGAGTTGAGGGTTGATGGTTGTCTTAAAATCACCGCAAATCCTGATTGTACCGTCGCTCATCATTACAGGAATCAACGAAGTAACGTAGTCCACATGGGTAACTTTGGATAAAATACCTTCTTCTTCCAAGCGATCCAGTACTGCTTCCATCTTAGGAACAAGGGCGTAGGCCACATTACGATGTCTCCTGTACACTGGAACAGAGTCGGGTTTATGTCGGATCTGAGCCACCACTCCTTTGACTTTACCTACTCCTTTTCTTAAAACATTCTCAAATCTTACTAAGATATCCTGTAGATTTTCATTTTTGTTTGAAGTTCTTGAAGGTTTATCGAACACGTTTACAGTTCCTAAAAGTTCTGTCGAATTTAACTTAAGGGTTCGTAACCACTCTAGACCTACTATGGTGGCAAATCTCCCTTTGCTAAGTATAAATACAATTTGTTTCCATTAACTAGGACATTAGCTTTACCCAACAATGGTATGTGTGCGCCGATATAGGTACGCAATTTTACTGTAGTGGGTAAAATTTCTTTATTTGGACACTTGCTTCTAAAGATAGCTTCATTGATTAATGTTACATGTGCCCCTGTATCAACTTGGAACGCCATATCTACCCCATCTACTGTTAGCTGTCCCATGATTCTATTAGGCTTCACTGAATTATTAATATGAAAAATATCAGAAAATACGCCAGAAGTTTCATTTAAATTGATACTTTCTCCATCAGATGTTTGATCATCTGAGAATACCTGATATAGAGCCCTATTTCTTTTAGAGTAACTCTTTTTTTTTATATGGATAAGTACTTATTGTGTTACCGGTAGCCTTTTTCTCACATGCAGGACTTATATGGCCTTTGACCCCGCAATTACGGCAAGAAGCATTTCGATACCAACATTTACTAGAATCGTGGTTTGTAAAGTTACAATGTATGAAACGTATCTTTCCTTTATTGGATTTATATAATTTTTGTTTCTGAACCTTCTTTTGAACTACATTGACATTTGTAGTACAAATGTCATCTTGTGGGATCGAAAGACGTAAACTAGAATAAGAACTAGCATACTCATCAGCAGACCCAAAATTAACTGTGGAAAGCTCCATTAGTTTCAATTACAGATCTTGAGGACGCAATCCGTGTAAAATTGANACCCTGTTTTGAAACTTAACCCTTTCTGCCATTGCATTCGGTTCTGGCTGAAAAAATGTAGTCAAAATATTTGCAAGTTGTTCCAATGTTTTGGACTCTTGTTCAGTTGGCTCACATAGATCACATAACCTTTCGTACGCATGTTCACCAATGGCGTCTTATAAATATAAAGTCTGATTATCTCCTTGTACATTGTAAATCCTAAGCTTATTTTTTGATCTTTTTAAGTAAACTTTCCAGTTGGACTTAGTTGGATCAAAAGGTTTAATATTAAACTTAAGGAAATGATTCAGTAACATGAACAGAAGCCCCTTCCTACCTATTCACCATTAAGGAGAATTTCGTTCGCCAGGAAAATATCCAGGCGAAAAACAAAATGTACGTGGTTTCTTATCCCATCCTCGTCGCCACTGTTGTATTCTAGACAATTCAGGAGGCTACCTTGCACATAATACAAACGTGATAAATTGCTATGGTTTTAGTTTTACACTCTGTGACGAAAACTTTTGGAGTTCACTTTCCTGACTGCCCACATTTGTCCACACCCACTGTCCTTCACACTGGCGTGTGCATCCCAGTGTAGCCAATCACTCTACAACACATTTACTAACATTCATGAGTGAAGTATGCCCTTCGCGTAGTCTTGTCACAATGACCTCCTCTCTTCTAGACTTACGTATAGAAGAGCTCCCTCGTGACACACAATTTTTAATGGACCGCAGCTTGGTCTCAGTAGAGGTTTAAGCCCTCTGTTCGTGCACGGTGCGACCCCACGCCGAACATAGCCCTTTGGTATAAAAATATGACACCCAAATTTGTCTCAGGAAAGAGGTAGAAGAACTTTATCCTTGGCTTCCCGGTCCACTTGTTTATTAAATGAGAGCCCACCGTGGCCAGGGGTCCAGCAGAGGGAGCTGGATGTATAAACAATTGATATTAAAATCGGTTCATGGATCATTTGCACAAAAGGATTCCAAGAGCACATAGTGGACAGTTCCAACCAAGAACTCATATAATCTGTGCAGATGAATGTGGAACTGTGACAATTACGATATACAAGGCACAACGATTTAAAAATCGTATACAATTTATCCGTTACTTGGTAAACCAAATTTAAAATAAAAACTTTCCACAGTAAAAACACTTTCCACGGAGGTCCCAGGCTTATAACCACCCGTGTAGTTGTAACTAAAACCTTGAAAGCGAGTGGCGAGAAGCTCACTGAAAGCCCTCTTATATAAGATATGTGGTATTTTCATTTTGAGAAATCGACAAGATCAAGATGACATTTCGGTTGGTGTATCTTCCAAGAAGTAACTCTACCTGGAAAGGTTGGAATAGCCTTTGGAAGGAATAGCCCACACGTGTCGGAAACCGATAACATACGGATCCCAATTGGCCTTGTACTACGCCATTTGGTTTCATACAAGACATGGTTGGAAGGATGGAACACATGACGGGAAGCAACATACCTTGACATGCAATGGAGCTAAGATGATAGAAGATGTTTTGAGAGAGGTGGCTCCTCACCGGCATCGGCACATATGACGACTGGACTTGTACGAAAATCACCAGTAGTCAGTTGGATGCCTGCACGGTCGATACTATCTGGTGAATGTCTAGTGGAGACATATACAAAGTTGTCGTAGTCTAGCGTAGATATTACCAAGGCCCTATAGAGGTGCATCAAGTATTCCCTATCCCTACCACAAAAGCGACTACTAACAACTTTAAGCAAATGGGGGCATTGGCACACTTTACTTTCAGGTCTTTAAAATGGGAATTCACGTTAATTTGGTATACAATCAAATCCCCAGGTACATTGTGGTTGCTGGCATGGATAAAATTACGTGGTTCATTACAATATTGGGGGTTATATGTATACCACGTAATCTAAAGAAATGAACGACCGTTGTCTTGGCTGTGGAGAAGCGACAGCCATTATGTGATGCCCGCGATCATAAATTAATGACAGAGAGCTGTACTCTACCATTCACCCCTGTGGAGGCTTGAAGAATTGCAATAAATTGCGTAGTCATCCACGAAAAGGTATGAACGGATGGGTAAGCGTACATTGTCCAATAGCAAATAACGCACAACCTAGGATGCTGCCCTGAGGCACCCCATTTTCTTTAGTGAAATCATCAACGTATATATATTTTATTTATTATTTTTGCTAATATTTTGTATACACAACTATTTAAGGATATGGGTATATAGCTAGTTGGCTCTAATTTATCTTTTGCACTTTTATGTATAGGAATAACGATTGTCTGCCTTCATAGTGATAGAAACTGACGATATTTCCAAACACTATTGTAGAGGTCCAATAAGAAAGCCTGTATCAGCAGCGGACAGCTGGTGCAACATATTATAATGGACGTTGTCAGAGCCTGTAGCCGTGGTGCCTGGCTGGGACAAGGCGTAGGTCAGTTCATCTAAGGTGATGATGGGGTTATAGTCCTCCACCCGACTATGACTAAAGTTAATATTATTGCTTTCCATGTCCCGCTTATGGACTTCTAACTCGTTGGTGTAACTCATAAGTGCTTGAGATTGCGGCAAACATCGAGCCCAATACATCGACGACCTCCACAAAAGAGTAAACAAGTGAACCGTTAGGCATAAGGGCACCCAGAGTAGGTATATTATTTATATAGTTATGACTGCTATGTAATCTAAGAATATTGTCCTCAACCTTAGTTGTGGGAGTGGACATTATAAGGGTTGAAATAAATTGTCTCCGAAACTCTCTTCTTCTTTCACGAATGTCACGGCGGGCTCAAGCACGTAAACTCCGGAATAACTCAAAATTCTCCAAGGAAGCCCGGCGGTCAGAGACTTAGTGGCCTTCGACGGTCAGAAATTTCCACCTGACCCTTCTAATTCCATTCGGGAGTAGGATGGTGGAGTGGATTCGTCGATGGTCTCTGGATGGAAGACCTCATCGCTGCGATTACTGTCGGGGTAAAGTGTACTATTATAACATCGACGTCAGGAGAACAGGGTCTCTGAAATAAGGTGAGCTCGTGATCAGTCAGGACGTTTAAGCACCCATTGGGCAACCCGTGCTACACTGGAAGGATCTTGAAATGGTGAAAGCAGAATGGGAAAATGATAAAAGCCACAGGAGTCAGGGTAGACCCCATACCCTAAAGAAAGTGAACATCAATTCCGGTTATACAAAGGGTTAAGTCGATGGCAGAGGATAAAGGTGGATAAGTGTGTCTGTATCCTGGTGTTCAGTAACACCATTTAACCCGAGACAACCATCTTCTCTATCATTCTTCCACGGGCATTTGTAAAACTAGACCCCAACGCCAGGTTATGAACGTTAAAATCCCCCAAGATGATATAGGGGGCAGGATGTTGTGTCAAGAGGACCTTTAGATGTTTCTTGGTTTCAGGTTACCCATGTGGCAGCTCGATGCAGCATACTGATACCTCCATAGAAAGGGAGATACGGACAGTAATCACTCGGAGATCAGAAAACATATTTATATGTGGTATTTATTGCTACGTGTGAGTATAGCCCCACCGTTGCTTGCCCGATCAGAGAATGGTAGAAATTAGTAGTTTAATTTCCTATACACAAGCATAAAAAAACTCTTACAATTCCATTGTAGTAACGACATTATTCATTAATATAAAATGTATTCATCCAAGCAATTCATAAAAATATATTTTAAAACATAATTTGATTTAAGAGCCTTTTAAGTGTACTCGCGCTGTAAGAGAGGTTTTCACTTTTCCAGCAAAGACAAGGCTTTGCGTCATTGCACCAAGGCTTAGATATAGCCTTCGACGCCTTTTTATTTACATTAGTATCAGCATTACCTCGCTTAATTTTCTTTAAAGCACCAGTGGTACTCGCCTTTGCAGCCTCCCCTATTCCGATCAATCTCTGGAGTACCAGAGGCGAGAGTAGGTGGTTCAAACATAGCCGCAGGTAATTTGGTTGTCTCCCGGGACGGGCTCGAAGGGGTTCTCTAAGGATACAGGGGGTTACCCCGGAAGAAGATCCGGGGGATTCCCCAAAGAGGAATCGGAAGAGAGCCCTGAGATGTCCTCGGTGCGTGGGTGGTGGAGACGACCTCTGAGAAGGTGTTTACTCCCGTGACAATTACTGCGCCACCAGGGTTGGAGGGCTATGCCAAATATGGTGTATACTAGAGACCAGTTGCACGGGTTGTGAGGATGTATTTGCAACATTTAATGAGCAACGGCAGTTAGGAAATTTAATATTCTGGCTAACCATTTGGCTATATGAGGTCCGAAATATCAGAGCCTACAGTAATACATCTTCTTTGCTTGCCTGGGTCGAGTCAAAATAAGTGACCACTCCCTTGCAAGCATTGAGGAACCTGTGTGGCTCCACCTTCACCTGTATATTAGCTGAGTTGCTCAATGGTAGTTCTGTTATTACCATTACGTTGGAAGTCTGAATGTTAATCCTGGTTTGAATTGTGATCATGCCCTCACGCAGTTTTCTAATACAAACATTGGATTTAGCAGCTCTATTTATAATTCTTCGAGGATAGATGGGTAACAAGTTTGAGGTTTTCACCGTCCACTACTCGAGACATCACCAGGAAGCGAGGCTGGGGCCCCAGCACTTTTAGGACTTCCTTCAAAATTGGATTGGACGGCCTTAATCGTTCCCTATTCTTTTCAGTGTTATGGCCTCGTGAAGGGTCAAGCAGTAAGTTGCCGGTAGAATTTGTCAGAATGGTGCCAGCAGACAGTAAGTTGTTAGCTTTGACTAAGGATTCAGCCATGTCATATGAGGACAACCTGCAAACTACCCGTATAGTAGAAACTGGGGGATCTAAGTTGGTGCTGCCACCTAAGGTATTGTTAACACTCCCGACGGGGAGCTCCACCAAGTGGGTGTAGGAAAGTGCCAATTTTATGTCCGGAGCCCTCATTAAGACAACCGATATTTTCTCAAAGTATAGTAACCGGTTTTTGTCAATCTCAGGTTCCATCTACTAAGATATTACAACCGGCGCGCTACTCTATGACGAATTTCCTGATGGTATCCTATAAATTATCCGAGGAAATACGTGTATGTTGGCAATGTCGTCAATGGAAGACCTGGAAGCTTTTCACAGGAATGAATGGCAGGGAAAGGAAATACAAAAATAACGTGAAAGTAAAGAGAAAAGACATAGGAACGTTAGTCCCTTACGAGGTACATCCTGGTTAGAAGCTTCTCCTTTAATTCAGCTCTTACGACAAGCAGGGTATACTGCGGGACTATTCTATCATGAGTGAGTTCTATCCAGTCCCCCTCATTGCATCCTATCCCTATCTAGAATAGGCTCTATCTAGTCCACCTCATTACACTATATCCCTATCTTGAGCTAGTTATATCCATACACCTTATCTCCTTCAGGTCCATTCTAGTGTTATCCTACTCATTTGAGTCTAGGTCTTCCCAATGGTCTCTCCCCATTGGGTTTGCCAGTCAGTATCCCTGAACACAGTTCTTGACCCTTCAATTTGTGCTACATGTTGTGCCCACACCTCTCGTGGAACCTTCCAACGCTGTGGGAGACAATGTGTCAGCCCCCGTTTACACCGGTGTCGATAGTAGGGGTTCGCGCACCAGACTTGGGGCGAGGCACAAGTCGTTATGAAGGGGTTGTACGAAGAAGTCACTCAGGATGTTGTCACACAAGTCTTTATTCAGGACTCTAATTCTAATCCCTTGGTTGATTCGGTTACACAACTGTACGTAACAAAAAAACACCTCATATCCGTTCCCGCGGGTGACAACATCGCAATGGCCCGACTTGCTCTCAACGAGCCCGGAACCGAGAGCCAGCGGCTCGTGAACACCCGACGCGTATGGACGTGAGTCCAAAACTAGAGTGAGAAAACAAACCACGCAACCCGACGCGCCAGGGCCATGCGCAGCTAACCATGCACGGCAAGAGGGGTAAGGGGGAACGGGCGAACAGCGCTGCGCGCGGTCCCAAAGATATGGAACGAGGAAATAGGCACAGAGTCCTCCCTCTTAAACCCAAGAGCAGGGTGGGAGGAGATGAGGTGTCCAAAGTAAAGTAATTATAACCCCAAAATCCGGATCAACCAAGGATGCTGAAGATTAACTACCTGTCCTAAAATAACAATAGCAGAATTGATTACATCAAATATATATTAATGAACAATGTCCAAAGAATATTCCTCTAAGGACTTAAGGTATAAATGACATGATTATTAGAACAAACAGATTAAACAATATACACAATCGCTATCCCTACAAAAATTCGGAATCGATCGAAAATGCATTTTCGAGAGGGGAAAAAATACAGAGAGATCCAATTAACTTAACACCAAGTCCTTATAACTTTTGTGCACTCAGTTCCTAGTATGCCCCGTATTATCTTAGAAGCACTTAGTATCGTCTTAGCAAAGAGCTGTCACATCCTATTGCCATTAGGCTGAGATATGGGGTACATGCAACATAAGGAAACGAACATCAGTATATAAAGAAACACTTTTCCATCTCAAGCAGAACATACATATGAACCACAAGAGAACGTAAGCACTTGGTTCACTCGTCGAGTCAGTGACAAGGTTTTAGTTGCGTGATATGGGCACGATGCGTGGCTAGACCAGTGACAGGATCCATTAATTGGACCGTAACAGGGGTGAAAAACTTGGATATGATCGTCGGAGCTGACCACCGGTAGTCCAACTTCACCGTTTTGCCGTCAATCACTCTACTGTAATTATGTAATTCGTATACGACTTTATCCCCGACCTTGTATGGTACTGGGTACCTCCCTGCTACCTTGCTGTTTTTTTTCAGCTGGCATAAAGTTTCCCCCCACTCGACCTAAATGCATCTGTCAGATTGATCCTCCAAGGTACCCGGGAGTATTTCCCACCTCAGTTTGATTGGGGAGAGTAAGTCGTGACCTAACATCAAGGAGGAAGGGGTTTTCCTGTGACTGCCATGTACAGCGCTATTAAACGCTACTTGCAATAGCGTTAGGTTTCTATCCCAGTCCTTATGGTGGACGTGGTGAAAGGCAATCAAGGCGGCCTTGAGGTTCCGGTGGAACCTTTCCACGTGCGAAGGTTGCGGATAGTAAGGGGTCGTGGTAAAATGTTTTATACCATTGTTAAAACACATATCCTCAAATATTTTGGATGTAACTGGCTCATGTTGTCGGACACCAGGATGAGGGTACCCAAAGTTGCGAAACAAGGTAGCATCAAGAGCGTCAACTACCGAGTTGGAAGTCGCCACCCTCAATGGCGTCATTCACACAAACTTCGAGAATCCATCAACTATAGTAAGTAAAACGTTGTGTCCTTTCTGTTACCTTGGTAAGGGACCGAAGAGATTAATAAACACTCTGTCAAGCGGGAAGCAAGCAACTCCGGAATGTAACATCCCATATCGGCGATTCCTAGTAGATTTAGCACTAAGACCCACCTCACACTTTCTAACCCAGTCCCGGATTTCCAGTTTCATCTCTTTCCAATACAAATACGAACATATCTTACCTAAAGTTCGTTCACGGTAGGAGTTTACCTGGGAAAGGACTTTTTTCCCTACCAGAAATCTATTATATAGTAGGATATTGGTAAGAAAAAAGACCTTTCCCAGGTAAACTCCTCCCGTGAATGAACAATATGGTCTTGTTCGTACCTAAGTGTCCCCCCACCGGGGACTCGTGATAATACGCGAATATCATCCTAGCCAAACTATGGGGAACGTAAACATTCCAACCAGCGCGACGGGTGGGTCGTATCAAAAGAGACCTGTTAAGCAGTTTAAGGTGATCGGGATTAGACTTGTCTTCGCAAGATTGAATCAGGTTCGACCACTCCGGATCCTTTCTTTGAGCTTCTCCGATTGGGGTGAACAATTCAGGCATTTCGCTCAACACGCCCAAAACTGCCTGGACCTTCTGAGGACCTGCATTCCCACGGCCATTGGGTTCCTCGAACATGCGAGACGAGGAATAGGCTACAGGGTTGTTCGCCATGAGCAATAGCGAATATAAGTGACTACAACTTCGCCACCCAGCGTCCTATCTTCCCGATCTGTCTAGGATGTCTTAACAACCCCGAGAGAGCCGAATTGTCAGTATACAAGTCAAACGGATGATGTTCGAGATATTCTCTAAGCCAGTCAGTGGCGTACACTATTCCGAGGGCCTCCAACTCGAAGGTAGAATAGTTACGCTCATGAGGATGCAGAGTACGGTTAGCGTACGCAATCGGTTGAAGAGACCCATCAGTCTCTTGGCAAAAACGGCCCCCAATCCAGTCGAACAAGCATCAGTTTAGAGAACAAATTTTTAGAAAAATATGCCATCTTTAATACAGGGGGCCCAGACAATGCACGCTTCAAGGCGTCAAAGGATGCCTGACACTCGGGAGACCAAAAGAACGGAACTCCCTTTTTCTTTAAGTGGTACAAGGGTCCACCAAAACGGCCAATTCTGGAATGAACCTTCCAAAAAACTTACCATGCCGAGAAATCTGGAAACTTTCTTTTGGTTGACGGGGAAGGGGAACTCCTTAATAGGTCAGATACGCTCGGGGTTTATAGACACCCCCTGGTGGGATACCACGTGACCCAGATACTTCTGAAACTGCCAACCTTAGCTTCTTCGGATTAACCTTCAAATTGGACGCACTCAACCTGTTCAAGACTTCCCTAACTTGTCTCTTAAGATCCCCCAATTTGTTAGCTTAGATAACCAGGTCATCTAAGTAGTTGAAGACATACAAAAACTGTATATCTGAGAACACGGTTTGTAATAGCCGTGATAGTATTTGGACCCCAGTTGACACACCAAAGGGAACGTAATTAAACTCCAAGAGACCACATTGCTTGATGAATGCCGTATACGGCTTAGATTCTTCAGTTAAAGGGATTTGGCAGTAAGCTTTGTTTAGGTCTATGACTGTGCAATACCGAGCCTGGCCTAAATACTGAAACGCCATCTCTACGGTGGGCAAAGGGGTCACCTAGTACAGTGTTTTCTTATTCAACTTACGATAGTCGATAACCATACGTGGCTCCTGCCCGGGACGTCCTACTAACAACGCGGGAGAATCATAAGGGCTTTTAGACCTTCTCACTATTCCTTTCTCCAAGTTCTCAATATGTGCCTTCAAAATTTTGAGCTTAGGGGAGCGGGGGGCATAGAAGTAGGTCTTTGACCTAACAGGGGTGTGGTCGACTAGTTCTATGATGTGAGAGAATACATTAGTATGACCAATTCTGTCGCAGACCACATCGGATTACTCGGCCAAAACTGTCTCGAACTCGGGTCTATAGTCGCGTCTCTCTTAAGAGTATAGTGGCGCCAGGAGTATCAAGGAAAGACAGGGGTGTCAGCCTCACTAGGAGTCATGGATGGGATTTAAAACTTATCGTTCCAGAGTACACGTCAATGGTGGTCCTAGTCCCATCGGAAAAGGTTGTGTCCTAAGATCATTTGAGTCACCAACCTGGGTGCGGTAAGGAACCACAATGGCCAAGCCAACCCTGCTATTTTTACTAAGACCTTGATTCTCGTTACCACCCGGAACTTCTCAAGACTCGCAGTAATACACTCTATTTCACATCTCTCTCGAGTCCTTAACTAACCCACGTGTGAAGAGTCCCCAAGAGATCTTTCGAAACAACGTTACATAACGAGCATGTGTCCAGTAGGGCGACTATTTTAAGTGGTCCAAGTTCGACTGGGGTTCCAAACAACATTGTTTGCCCAGAACGACACGCAGGGCAATTAGTGACGATCTGGCGAGGATATTCAATCCCACGTTTGAAATTTAAGTTTTCTCCTCTCACGCCGCGGACCTGCCTCTGCCGATACAACCGAAACATTCGACCGGGATTGTTTGTCAGCAATTAGTGACGATCTGGCGAGGATATTCAATCCCACGTTTGAAATTTAAGTTTTCTCCCCTCACGCCGCGGACCTGCCTCTGCCGATACAACCGAAACATTCGACCGGGATTGTTTGTCTCAGTTGCGCGTTAGGTGAAATTTGGAATTACATCTATTATGACTATTACCGTAAAATCCATGGCCGTTCCCTGTGTCAAAAGTTTTACCACTCACACCTAGCCGCTCATTCCTCTGATCCCCTACAATCCGAGCCTCCTGTATACTTGGTTGAGCCTACCTGTTGTAGTCCCGAATCTTATCATTACATTACTGGAAGTGGACCACCACTTGCAGCAGCTGAGCAACTGTCTCTACTTCGCACCTTCTTATGTTAATCCTAATTGAGGGCCTCAAGTTAGAATAAATAACGATCTACCGTCTGCGCTTTAGAAAATCCCCCCCGCTTACGGATAAGGGTCTGGATACGAATAAAGAATTCATTGACTGGCTTGAGGGGCGCCTGAACGCACCCAAAAATATTCCTCTCAAGTTGATCTACATAGTTGGCTGGGAAAAAAAACAATCAAAAAAATCGACGAACCCGCGCCATGTAGTCCAGTAGTGGTGGTTGTAGTGCATCCAAAGTGAATTTTGACCTAAAAATATCTCGGGCAGGGCCGTCAACATTTCACTGTCGGTTACTTTGTAGCAGTTTTCTAACTTCTCTATCTTTTCTAGGAAATTTATGGGATTAGATCCAAGGTCAAACGTCACATTCCATTTGCAGACTAAATTCAAAATTTGAACGATTTTCTTGCCTTGAGGATTGTCGACCACTAGGAATTTGTCCTATATTTCCATATAATAAATCGCGTTGAGATGGTAATTGGTTCTCTACCTATCCTATGTTTTCTAATGATGTGTTGGGCTCTCCCTTTCTAATGTTAGTTTCTTTTCTAAGAGACACGCCCATCTGATTCTCCAACTCGTCACAAAATAGTTTAAGTTCCTCAAACTTCTTGTCCTCCTCAGGCGACTCCAGTGATAACCTAAACAGGCGACATTTCAAATGACCGAACATACTGCGAATTTTCTTTTCAACCGATGGAACAGGTCTGTCATACTGAGCTATCATAGTTTGCAAATCGTTAAGTTTATCTGTGAGCAAGGGATGTTCTAAAGAAAACGCGGGGACTTTGTCTATGAACTCTAGAGAACGGTTCTTGTACTTCTCGACGTCAAATACGTCACTGAGTTGTGACCTTAATTGATCGACGATTTTTTCTGGTTTAGAACCATGAATTGTATATTCGTAGAACAACTCATTCTTAAACGATCGGGATGTTCCATTTTGCAATTCACAAATAAGATTAGATACCACAAAACCAAACAATACATGATATTCCAAAATTATTAAAACACCCACAAAATTTGGTTCCCCCTTTATCATCCACCTCAATCTGGGAAAAATAAGGCACATTAATCACGAAAATGAGTCTCGCATCTTTCAACAGCGGCGTTCCGGTCTCTGAAATGGCCCCATGTCCGCCCTCACAACAAACAAGAACCAATAATTCAACTTGGGTAAGTTGTGTACTTCCCCGATTTAAAACCTTGTCATTGCTCGAAAGTGATATGTCATTGTAAGATCGGTACATCTTATTAACTAATATATTAGTAAACAATACTAGCCTCACATATGGAGTTGCCCCTCCCCACATGTCAAATAGAAAACTTTAAAATAAATAGTTTCATTAAGACTAGTATCAAACAGTTAAATAACAGTTAACATGTCCAATAGTACCAATGTAAGCAAAAAACAACCAACATAGCCATAATGTTAAGAGTTAATTGAGTCCCATTTGAGAGGAAAAATAAATGTTTTAGAGAAAATATACAGTCAAAACCAACTTAGCTGGTACATAGATTTCCCGAAGTTCTAGGAGATGGCGGTGATGACAACGACGATTTACGCCGTTGGGTTGAGTACTATCTTCTTAAGGGGGTCAAATTCTTCTCGCCTCGCCGGGAGATAACTTTTATGAAAACACAAACCACGCTCTCCAACCATCTATTCCCATACCTCTCGTGGATCCTTCTGACACTGTGGGAGACAATGTGTCAACCCTTGTTTACACCAGTGTCGATAGTAGGGGTTCGCGCACCAACTTGGGACGCAGCACAACAAGTCGTTATGAAGGGGTTGTACGAAGAAGTCACTCAGGATGTTGTCACACAAGTCTTTAGTCAGGACTCTAATTCCACCCCTTGGTTGATTCGGTTATACAACTGAACGTAAAAAAACCTCATCTTCGTTCCCGCAAGTGATAACATCACAATGACCCCGACTTGCTCTCAACAAGCCCAGAACCGAGAGCCAGCTGCTTGTGAACACCCGACATGCATGGACATGAGTCTGAAACCAGAGTGAGAAAACGAGCCACGCAACCCAATGCGCCAGGCGCGACGAGGCCGTGCAAAGCCAACCGCGCATGGCAAGAGGGGTAAGGGGGAACAGGCAAACCGCGCTGCGCGAGGTCTCAAGGATAAGGGACGAGGATCTCAGCACAATGTCCTGCACACTGTATTTATTCTGTGAAACTTGATTATCCTAACACTGTCTTGTGATAACTACAGGGTACGTAACTCATTATGTAAATTCCTTAACTACCCAGTATCTTCATCTTGTTTTGGACCAAATATATTTCTGAGCACCTTATTTTTGAATACCCTAAATTTGTTTTTATCAAGTAAAGTATAGTACATTCACGACATTAGTTTACTTAGATGACAGCTCAAAAGATTACTAGAAATAGTCCCTAATGTATCCCTTGCCCAAGAGTTGACATCTGTCACTTTGAATAACTGCAATGAAAACATAAAGTACTGTAAGAATGTGATAGTTAACCACAGTAATTTAGGCCAATATTATTTACATATTTATTTGATGTCGATCACAAAGCTTATTTATTGTTTTATTCCACATAACACAATTATTATTCAAAGCACTTTCACAAAAAGTCTAACAAACATAGCTTCAAAATGACAACCGAAGAATTTAAATCATGTGAGTGAACATGACAGAAACATGTTCTTTACAATTATTTGGTCAAATATTTTGAAATATGATAAAATAATTTACTACACATAAAAAAAGACAAGTATTTTCTCTTTTCAAATTAAATATGATGCCCTGTATTTAAAGGTATTAATGTAAGCACTATATAACACAACATAGATTACATTCCAAAATGAAGAATAAGTACTTTTAATTGTGTTTTAAATATTGTTTCAAAGTGGATAAAAGAAATTATTAAACGTGATGAAATAGTATGAGAAAACTTAAGTTTACTTTATTTTAAATGTAAAATATGGCATGTAAATAAACAACTTATCATTTATAACAAAACAGTGGTCTTTTACAAGTGTTGGCAACCCAAAACCTTAACACATGATTTTTGAACTGTCATCCAGGTAAAAACCTATCATGAACAGACTCTAATGCTGAATTCACTCATAAAGCTACGCTATGCTATGACATGCAACATTTTTTCTCTTATGTTTCACAAAGTGAGCTGTACTAAGCTATAATTTAAAATACTTAGTAGAAGCCCACGCACACATTCTTCAAGAGAGCTCTCGTTTCACAGCCACACTGATTAGGTGGGAATAGATTTGAAGAGATAGGTAAGTGTCTGTTGTGTGCATGTGCAGCACAAAAATGTAGAGCGAGTGAGATGTAAAAATCGCCTAGTCTATGATTTTGCTTGCAGAGCGTGATGTGTAAACTGGTTCATTTAAATACTTGGTTAGCAATTTTAAAACATAGTATAGTGTGGCATAGCATAGTATAGTTTCATGTGTGAATCCAGCTTAAGAAACCATGTTTCAAACCCCTAGAGAACAACCCTAAAATTATCATTGATGTATTTTTAGTTGTACATTACTGTTACAGCAGGCAAGATGACAACAACTTTCTGACCGAGTCATAAATTAATAATTAAAATAATTAATATTTAGACTTGAATAATCAATAATAACATAAGAACATTACTAGAGATAAAAAGGTGACTTTTGACATATTTAATCTTGAGAGTACATCAACTTATAGACTTGACAGTAATTTTTTTCTGTTCTTCCTCATAAACCTAATATTCTAGCTGTCTTATTTTAAACACATTTGTTCCTTCATTTTTACTTTTCTTAAAAACAGATTAATTTAATGTCAATATTTGATATGAAATATAAAAGGGGGAAGTGGGAGATGAAAGCTAGTTCATTGAACGTTCACGAGTCACAAATTTTGATGTCACACACTTAACACAGCAGCAATATAAAAGTGTTGTCTTTGTTGTGAATCAAGCCATTTCAGGTTCATTATCATAAACTTCCATTATTTTTTCCATTATCTCCCAAAGTTGATCTTTATGCAAGTCTTGAACAAATGCCTGAAATAATAAAATGCAAAATAAAATGTTTCCATAAAGTTATAAATCTGTTGAATGAATATGGAATGTTTTAAACCAATTAGGTCAACAGTTTAGGCCAGTTTTTGGGGTTAAAAATATGTGTTAATTAGGACTGTACAAAGATTAAATAAAATTGATTTTGCTAAGAATATTTATTAGCTTTGACCAAACCATAAAAAAATTACTTCCAACTGCACGACTTTGAAGACTTTGACTGCTAAAATACCAATTATTTTTAAATAAACTTTGTTATTGTGCTGTTACATACATGACTGTTATTATTCGCCAGTCTAAAATCTAGGTCTATAGTAGTTGTTTTAGTAATACATCAATAATTGATAATTATTAGCTCAGGACAGTTTTTTCAACAATTAGTAAATTATATTTCGTGTGTAAAGTAAAGTTGGATACAAAAATAATAACAAAACCATTGAAACTTGGATTTAACATGAGAAATATTTCAATATGATATGGAAAAAGTGAACTTCATACATCCTTGATAAAATTTTATCAAAAATTTCATTAAGACCTGTAGTATAAAAGCACTCAAGGGGAAGGACTGCTCAAAAGTGGAAATAGTAGCTTTTAGAGCCGTTTTACACAAAGCACCTATTGCCCTGCATCAATTACCTGTAAACTTTCACTCTGTAAAAAACAAACAAAAAAACCATAACAACTTAACTAGAGTACACGAAAAAATAGGTCAGTTATCAGGGATTCGGAGGACGAAGTTCTTTTTTGTGGATCCTTAAATCTAGAGCAGACACACCACCCACTCCCTGGCTGCCAATTCATCACTGTGAAAGGGGACATCCACATTTCAACAATGATAAATATTTACCCATGCCTGGGATTGAACCCGGGAACCTTTGGTTCAGTGGCAGACATGATACCAAATGAGCTATGGAGTTGAACAATATAAATTTAATTGCAAATTAATGATCAGAATGTTCTTTCATTGGAATTGACGGCAAGCCTTAATATAAAACAATTCAATCTATATGTTTAATAATAATAGTAAAAAAAGATGGAAATATCCTTGAAGAGGGTCAAGGGCTAAGGCCTTATTTATAATGCAAGCAATTTACTTCAAGGTTAGAGGCTTGCATAGCGAGGGAGCGAACCAAACATACACTTGGTATTTAATCTACATGTGCATACTGGAAGCGGCTCGAGGGTTGCCGTGAACCGAGCATTCTAGGGAACCCACTAAGTGATTCAACTTGTCAAATAAAATCGCCCGGCAGCCAGGTGGCCACCGTTCTGTGAACAATCGCGTTTTATTTTATTTAGTAATAAATAAAATGATAGATTAGGAAAAATAAAAACACTAACACATATTTACACACACTTCAATACTTTGATGCTATTATAGCATCTTCCTCAGGTAGTAGTAGTAGTAATTAGACTAAACAGGATGTTGTTTTCAGTGATGCCAACTTGATTGGTATGAATGAAAATTTCTCTGGCGGAGTTGAAATTCTCTGAATGTTTCTCTATTACTCTATGGATGGTAGGTGGTGCTGGTGTAGCCTATGGGATGAAATTAGCGGATATTTATGTTGAGTGGTTTTTTAGACTTTGTGACCCATTGATGTGCCAGTTCCCATCTTCTTAAATGAGACATATTACATTGTGTCTTGTTAAATGATTTTAAAATCTTGACAGTGTAGCAGTCCTCAAAGTTGAGGTTATGAGTGGAGGCATGTGCTGAAACTGATTTTTCTGGATTCTTGAATTTTATGTCATGGCGGTGGCCATTCATTCATTTATGGAGAGTGTCAGTGGTTAGGCCAATATATTGTGAAGTATTATTATCATTAGCACCGTGTCTTACTACCAGTTCAGGTTATACACACTTAGGCTAATGTGTAGTGGTAGAGTGATTGTGAGATGAAATGGAGGACCTACAGTTTAACTTGGGATCCGAACCACGGTGGAGATTTGGCATTTCACCCATTCACAAGTTGTGATTAATACACGTCTTGTCAGAGGTGAAGGAGGGGTTTGACAATCAGATAAATCTGTGCTGGTACTGAGGATTGAACCCCGGACCCCCAGTACAGAAGTCTGACACCTTACCCCTAGACCGCCAGGTCACCTATTGTGCAGTGCAGTGTTGGCATTCTAGATAGTAAATTAGGTTATTGGACTCACATGTGTGACTGCCTTTGATGGTATGAATGGAGTTGGTGATGTTGCTAGAGAAAGTGGCTGCTGGATGATGTGTTTGTCAGGTCTTGCAAGCTGTTTTGTTACAGGTCTGAGAGCCTTGTTGTGGTTGAATGAAAGTGATAGAGGCTGTTAATACACAAGGACTGGTGGTTTTTTGAGAATATTGTTGGTACGGCTGGATGCTTCTAATATGTGAAAACCTGACGCTAATATTTTGTTTTTCTTTTGTAGTCACTAGAGGTATAATATCGGTTTTTTTAGGTTTGGGTGATTGTGGAGTTTCAGCTAGTCAGGGTAGGTTATTAATGAGAGGTTTAGGCTCTCTTTGTAAATGCTTCTTGAAGGTTTTCAAGGTGGTTTTGAAGACTTTCTGGATTGAAGGAGATGCGGTGAGCCCATATGGCAACACTGTATGTGATAAATCTTTTAGTGTTTAATGGATGGCAGCTATCAAACTACAGGTATTGTTGTCTATTAGTGGGTTTAAGATCTACCGAGGTTTTGAAGTGGCCATCTGACAGCCTAATGTACACATAAAAAAATGTTGCCTGGTCATGGACTTGATTTGAGGTGAACTTCAGAGCCAAAAAGGAGTTTAGGTTGTTTCAAAATAGGGTTAGATTGTTTTGGCCAGCTGTCCATAACATGAATATGTCATCGATGAAGCGAAGCCAGCAAAGTGGTTTGTTGATTTGGCAGTCAAGAAATGTCTTTTCCAGTTTGCCCATGAAGATATTGGCATACGAAGGTGCCATCCTTGTACCCATCGCTGTGCCTTTGGTTTGAATGAAGTTCTGATCCATGAATTGAAGGTTGTTCTTTTCTAGTGTAAATTTAGTGAGATCCAGAATAAATAATGTTGTAGGTGTGGTATTGATCGGACGCTTGTTGAGAAAATGTTCCACTGCAGCCAGACCATGAACGAGGAATGTTGGTATACAATGGCACAACGTCAATGGTGACAAGTATGGTGCTTTGAAGTAAAGGTTCTGGAAGGTTATTGAGTTTTTGAAGGGAATGGTAGGTGTCTTTGATATGGGATGGTAGTCCGGTATCAAATGGTCGCATCTGTAGGTCGACATAGGCTGAAATTCTTTCTGTAAGTGATCCGCAGCTAGTGGTGGTATGGTATGGTATCTTTGTGAATTTTTGGAAGCATGTAGAATTTTGGCGTTATTGGGTTTTTTGGTAGAAGAATCTGGATGATGGGTGGAAAAAGGTTTTGTCACTTGGTCTCTTTAGTGGTAGGTTCTTGAAGCTTGTTGGCAAATTTGGTAGTGGGATCATATTCAATTTATCAGTATGTAGATGAGTCCGAAAGATGTCTGCGCGCAAAAATTTAATATATGAAAATTACTTTAATGGAATAGGGATGAGGAAGGAAACATTTTAGAGGTAATCTACCCGCATTTGTGTGGAAGCAAGGTGGGAAACCATTAAATAAATAATCACCCTGAATGGACCCAATTGGATCCAAACCCTGACCTCCCTGTCATCAGCATTTTCACATAATGCTAGCAGTTTATCTAGTAAAAACACCATTATTTCATAATGGCCTTACTTTTACAATTTCCTATCTAAATGTCCTATCATTCTTTACAAATTTGCTTTTACTCTCTTTTGTGTTGTAAGGGTTTCCTCTTTTAGGAAGTTGTGTTGCATATTTCACAATCCCCCCTGATGAGTTCTGCTAGAATGGAACCTAGGTCAGGGGATTGGGTGGTGGCAATCAATTATCTTCAAGAGGCAGCAATGTGAAGTGTAAACTGTGTTCTTCTTTACTTTGTAAAAGTGATACCGTGTTTGTTCCTTGTCTATGTTTCTATCCACCTTTCCAAATATAATATAATGGTAGACCAGTTTTCACATACCGAATACCACAAGAGCTCTGCTTCATCAGTGTAGGGTACTTGCATTCCATAGCATTGAAGAGCCAAGTTGATACAGGCAACTGCAATGTGTTGGGGAGTGTAGTCCAGGATTGATGGCTCAAAGTGAAAATCCTTGACAACAAAACCATGCAATTGGCTATCAAAATCAGTGTAAAGCAAGTTTAATTCACTATGATGGAAGAGTTTTGAAATAGAGCAATGAGCTAAATAATTTTATTAAGTGTTTTAAATGTTACATTTAACATCAAGGTTATTAACAGCTTAATTTATGGTGGGGAAACTACAGTAAGAATATATCACATGTGTTAAACCACTTACAAAGCTCCCAGTTAAGATTTTAACTGAAACAAACTTGGGGCTAGTCTCATAGTCAGACTTACTATGCATCAAGTGTGGTGCTATAATAAATACAAGACAAGCTCTACATAGATCAGAATGGAATGGTTCAGTTTCTTACACAGAACTGGCCCATTCAATTAGAATTTAGGAAGGTGTCATCTTGTATTTAGTATAGCACCACAAATGAGGCCTACTAAATCTGACTATGAAAGTGGCCCTTAGTTATAACGATAAGAATAGTTTTTAATGAAGTTGAATCATTGTTAAAAGTAACATAAGCCAAGTTAGCTTATTTATTAATTTAGTATGATTATAAATAACTTATAAGAGTACACAGACTACACACAACACAAACTAAGAGGAGAAAAAAAGTTATAAATAAGTACATTTATACATAATTGACAGTGTTTAGGTGTTCTCAAAGTAAGTAGTTATTTTCTACTTACTATATAGAAAATAATAAGTATAATAAGTGGCTGCTTGTACCACCTTTCCAAATATAATATAATGGTAGACCAGTTTTCACATACCGAATACCACAAGAGCTCTGCTTCATCAGTGTAGGGTACTTGCATTCCATAGCATTGAAGAGCCAAGTTGATACAGGCAACTGCAATGTGTTGGGGAGTGTAGTCCAGGATTGATGGCTCAAAGTGAAAATCCTTGACAACAAAACCATGCAATTGGCTATCAAAATCAGTGTAAAGCAAGTTTAATTCACTATGATGGAAGAGTTTTGAAATAGAGCAATGAGCTAAATAATTTTATTAAGTGTTTTAAATGTTACATTTAACATCAAGGTTATTAACAGCTTAATTTATGGTGGGGAAACTACAGTAAGAATATATCACATGTGTTAAACCACTTACAAAGCTCCCAGTTAAGATTTTAACTGAAACAAACTTGGGGCTAGTCTCATAGTCAGACTTACTATGCATCAAGTGTGGTGCTATAATAAATACAAGACAAGCTCTACATAGATCAGAATGGAATGGTTCAGTTTCTTACACAGAACTGGCCCATTCAATTAGAATTTAGGAAGGTGTCATCTTGTATTTAGTATAGCACCACAAATGAGGCCTACTAAATCTGACTATGAAAGTGGCCCTTAGTTATAACGATAAGAATAGTTTTTAATGAAGTTGAATCATTGTTAAAAGTAACATAAGCCAAGTTAGCTTATTTATTAATTTAGTATGATTATAAATAACTTATAAGAGTACACAGACTACACACAACACAAACTAAGAGGAGAAAAAAAGTTATAAATAAGTACATTTATACATAATTGACAGTGTTTAGGTGTTCTCAAAGTAAGTAGTTATTTTCTACTTACTATATAGAAAATAATAAGTATAATAAGTGGCTGCTTGTCCTAAATAACTCAAGGGTATATGCCCTCCCACCCAACCATGTTATACTTACACACAATTGTAAACTTTAATACAATTATATGAGTTACATAAACAATGGGACTATTAAAATAAACGTTTTCAATTTTTTTTTTAATTATGAAATTTAAAATTGCTGAGCAAAAACCTTCAAAATTTGTTGTTGTTGATCAGAGCATAATATTGAATGTCCTCAAGTTCACAGCAGAAGAAAGGGAGGAGAGGAGGGGCGCTGATGTGCAGAACGCTGTAATCAAGACTAAAGGGGCACATGTTGGTGTGTGTCCTTCACAGTATAAAGAGGGTGTATGTGTGGTCCAGTTCAGTGTTGCCAACTTAACAGTTTTACCACCAGAGTGGGCCTGAAAGGCAAAATAAGTAAGCAGCGGCCAGTTGGATTTCTAACGTTTTTTAAATTATAATTTATCTTTTTTCTAGTGGAAAATGTAAATACTTTATTTAAATTCTTTTACCTTGTGTTTGTATGAATCTAAGTGTTACATATATAAGTTAAATTAGGCTTTGTATTAGTGGCTCTACTGCTGTTTAAAAGTGGAATTCCTACAGCTATTTGTCTTAGAATTCAATCGCAATATTTTGATGGGGATTTTCCTGTGTTTTCATCTGCACTGTGCAATTAGTAGTGAATTGTGACTCCAATTACTTGCAAGTCTAACATTTGATTTTCCTTATTGTTTCTATCTTCGTTCAATGGTTAAAATGTTTTAAAAATGAATCCTGGAATTAATTCTATGCCGTCAGTACATTATTAATAACAGACTTAGTTTTGATGAAAAGCTTTTAATTAAGAATAAAGGGAGGTCACTGCCATTTTTAATATACTGTATGAATATAGCATCTTAGAAAAAATGTACCCACATCAGTATGGAGATAATGAGAAAATAACCTTTAATAAACCTCAATTGAATTTGAATTCTGAGCTATTTGTTAAAAGCGACCAAGTACAATGTAAGTAAAGCAACTTGGGCCACTTCTGAGGATATTATTATTCTATTTTAGTTTTGATATAACTCTATAAGGAAAACCTCTTTTCGCTTTATGAGGTAATTGTATTATATTTGGAAGAAGGTACAGGAAAGGTGGATAGAAACATATAAAAGGGGGACAAACACAATATGGCCATTACAATGAAAAGAAGAACACAGTTCACACTTTACATTGCTGCCAATGGACAAAGAGGTAATGGGTGTCTCTTAAAGAAAATTGATCGTCACCGCCCAATCCCCCGACCTAGGTTTCATTCTATCGGAACTATTTTAGTTTTGTTATAGCTCCAATTATACTAATTTTAAGCGACTCAAGAGCTTATGAAGGAAGAAGTTACCTGTTTATAACCAAGCCGGTTCTACCTACCTGAAGAAAAGCGAAAGAAGTCTTTGTCAGTGGTACTCTGCTCCACTCTTCCTTACTGAACCAACTTTCCAAAGACTTCAAATAGTGAAACATGTACTGTAATTTAAGAGAGGAAAAACAATTAATGTTAGCCTACTATAGACAGTAGGTCTTTTCAACTTGCATGAATACATGGGGAAATTAAATTAAATATGGCATTAATAGTGCTTATTAAATACTACAGATAAATATGTAAATATCGGTTTGAAATATGGAATGTTGAGGTGTTAAAAAAAGTGTAATGCATTCAACAGAATTTAACAATAGTTACTTCGGTTTTGACAGTTTGAGAGGGTGATTGTGGATCGAGTGACAAAGTAAATTTATGAAGGTAGAATGTGTGGATCAAAAGGAAGAGGTAGGCCATTAAGAGGTGACTAAATGTGGTAGAATGTGTGAAAAAGAGAAACATTAAGTGTTTTTCCATGTATGACTTGTCGTATGAATGTTGTTGAAGTGAAAGGAGTTTGCAAGGATAGGGAAGTGTGGATAAAGTTAGTAAAGATGGAGTAAGAACAGTGTTTCTTTTTTAGCTATGAGCACAGTTTCTTGCCTACCCCATAAGGAGACGGTGTGATTAGGTATGTATGTATGCATGCATGTTAACAACAGTATGACAAGTCTATGTTTGAAAATATCTTAAACAAGTTTTTTTTTAAATTTTCATTCAATGCAAAGTTAAATTGGGAATGTTTTAAAACCTAAGATTCAAACTTAAAAAAATTACTTTAAACTTACTTGTACCTTTATGAGGTACCTATTTTGTTATATTTGGAAGGTACAGGTAAGGTGTCCATGGTGGTAATTGTATTATGTTTGAATGAAGGAACATAAAAGGTGGATAGAAACATGAAAAGAATGAACACAATTTGGCTTTTACAATGAAAATAAGAACACAGTTTACACTTTACAATACGGACGGCTACTGGACAAAGAGGTAACAGCTATCTCTTGAAAAAAAAATTGATTGTTACAGCCCAATCCCTGACCTAGGTTTCATTCTATCAAACCTCAGCAGGAGGAAGTGCAAAACGCACAACCCAACTTCCTAAAAGAGGAAACCAAAAAAACACAAGAGAAAAGATTATATCAGCACGTGAGAAATTCTAAGAGCGAGTGCAATTTGGCTGGGAAAGGTATTTTCACATGCCACAATCAACATGAGACCGACAAATTTATTTACCCTCTGAAGAAAGTTGTGCTCCAAATTTGTATTGCTCAAGAAAAATCCATCACCCCTGCTAGATTTGAACCCACAAACATAGGGTCCTGAGGCGAGAACTTAACCCCAAGACTGAGAAGGTTGACTAAAATCCATATTATAATTCCCTTTTATATGTTTTATCCACCTTTCTTGTACCTTCTTCCATATACATTTAAACTTATAGAGGTTTAATTTAACTTATATTAAATAAAAATATGAATACAATAGATATAATTACATTCCATTATAAACATTCTCTTAAAAAGTAGGAAAACCAACATAATAACCTCTCAAACACATATGTTTCTACTATTACAATAAATATAATTAAGCATAGGCCCTTAGGTAAATGCAAAATTCACATTTGAGTTAATGTGAATTTTTACGCGAATTCTACTGTTTTCATGAGAACACAAATTTAGTTTTTTTTCTAAATAAACACAATTTATTTGTAATTTGGGCAAATATCACGTCATGCAATATAATTTTCAATGTGATAACACTGAAGATAGCACAAACCAGGGCTTCCCTTTATACAGATTGTCTTTTTTTGCTGATTTTAAAGGTATAAAATGTATCACAAAATAAATGAATTTTTCATGGATTTCTTTGTTTTCACCTTTTAACAGATTTCATGATAGGTCCAAGCAAAGATAGTAATATATATGGTGGTCATGTTTGACAAAATTTTATTTTCTTTAATTTCATTCCCATCTTATTTGATAGTAGTTTAGTCTTCTATGATGACATGTTTCGGTGTTATTACTGTTTGGTTTAAACATAAATTGAAAAGGGATTATTTTTATATTGCTAATTGTAAGATGCGAAGGTAATGATAATGAGAAATCGAGTTTGGCATTATTAAGCATAAAATGTTTTGTGCTTATTTACATTTAATTTTTCTTTGAATATGTTATTAAATAATTAAATACACAATCTGAACGAAAAATGTAGACAGTTATATCCTAGTTTTTTAAATGAATACTAGTTCGATTCGTATTTACATAAAAAATAACATTACTTTCAGCATATAATGTCATCGCTTTTTGTGGAAAATAACACTACTTTTCCCCTAAAAATAACCTCTCCTTTTGCATGTCTTTAGGCATAACTATGTTCAAGACCAGAAAATAAAGTAGAATTATCAAAAAATTTAAAAATAATTGAGTTGTTATTTCCAATGAAAGCTTAAAACAAGTTTATTTGCGGTTGAGCTGAGGAAGTTTGGATCTGAAAGGATGGGTCAGATTAGCTGTGACAACATTTATATGCATGAAGGATGGAAAAATATGCTGTATAGTAAACAATTTTACAAAACTACTGGGACAGAAACAAGGACAGTAGTGGTCATATGAGTCACTGCTAGAAAAAGGTAAGGAAACTATTGCCACCCTTAAGGATGGTTGATGAGCAGCTTAGCCTGTACTATGACGAGGTAAAGAAAGGAATGAAAGAAGGCACCTTGTGAGGATGTGTGATTGTGACCTCAAACTTCAACATCCTCATGATGAGCAGCTCGGCCTGTACTATGGCATCTCGCATGTTCCAGTACTCGTCCCCTAGCTCAAGAGGCGCAGAGCCTCGATGCAAGGTGTTGTGTGTCACATTGATCACATCACGAATTTTCAAGGGATCATCCTTGACTTTACCAGCCAAGTACAGGGTGGTGGAAGCTATAAGCTACATAAATCAACACACAAAATATAATGTTTGTTATATCATTGTAAATAAACTAATATTATCGAGCAAAATCACTTGAGCGCAGTGATTGTTAATTTTTCACATATAAGTATTAGTTTAGACCAGATCTTCTTAAACTGTGGATCGCAGCCCGATTTGGGATCATGAAAATTTTGGCAAAAATAAAAGGTTTCTGAATATGCAATGACCAAAAATTAATTCAAAATCAAATAGATAGTGAATCCAAGAAGTTTCTGGCAATGCTCGCTCGTGTCGCATCACATGACTTCACTGCAGCTTTGGTTCTGAACATACAATGAATTGTAACATATTTATGTTAAAAGATAAAAGTTTTACTAAAAGAGTTAAAATAGGGAAGAATATAGTGGATAATGGTTCTTTGGAAGTGTTTATAGCTACAGTTGATTTTATGATTGAAAATAACCTTTCCAAATATTTAATTGTAGAACTTGATCATCTGAAGTGCCTGGAGAGACAGTATCAGAAATACTTCCCTTCAAATGTTGATTCTAAAAACTAATTTGGGTTAAAAAACCATATATACTCAATTAATGAAATCAAAACTGTCAGTCATCTGCCATTAAAGGTTTAAAAAGAATTTGCTGAGTTAACAAGGGACACAGCTTTAAAGAAAATCCAAATATTTACCAACCCCGAAAAATGTAGGAGATGTTCTTTGTCCTGCAGTATCAAATATTCAGCCAAGATGTAATTCCTTATATAAAAATAAACAAGCACACCCATCACAATAGTATGAAAATTTGCTTTCGTCTTTAATAAAAGGTAAAATAATGTTTACCACAGCACTATTTTAAAATAAAATTCTTTATGATTTATTATTAGTAATGGTTTGATTTATATACCTATATACCTGGGGTCGCGTAAAGATTTATCAGGAAATAAGGGTTAGCACGTGTAAAAAGTTTAATAAGTCCTGGTTTAAAACATCTCTCTCTCAAAAAGAAACAAAAACACAACTAATTTTTCAAAATTATATTTTACTTACATATACATCATAGCCACCAACATCCGCTTCTTTAAAAAACCTATGGAAAAGAATTGAAGCTGTAGCAATGGTCAGCGGTTGAGCATCAAGCTTTATACCTGTAAAAAGTGAATTGATTAATAGGTAGTCTGAAAGTTGTTCATACCTAAATTTAACCATTTCAAAAGTATAGATACTAATAGTTAAATATAACCTTCTAGTTGTGAAACCTATTTTGGCATGCTAGTCAACTAATTGAGGGGTGCTTTCATTTATCTTTTAGAGTGACCAACTTGTTACAAAGCTTACAATTATTTAGCCCTGTATATTCCTTTTATTAGAGGAAATGTGTTACGTTTATGAATTAATTTTTTTCAAAACATTTGTGGATGATAATAAAAGTTAACAAAATATGTATTTCAGCAAAGAAGGAGGCATTATTAAAACAAAGTCGAATGAATAAAAATGTATCTATATTACTAAATATATAGCTGGGCCAATCAGCTATTTTGCCGACTAGGCCTATCACCGATGCCAATTATTTTAGTTTTTTGCCGACTAGGCCTATCATCGATGCCGGTTATTTGTTCAGTTTTTCAATTTTATACTGTCCCCTAGAAGTTTGTTTTAATCAAGTTCAAACAAAAGGTTTAAAGTTGTTCAAAATATATTTTATTGTTAGGACTAGTTCTGTATTTAAAACAATCATATTCATAAATAACAAATTTAAATAGTGTTTTAAATCTAATTAATAAGGGCACACAGAATTCTGTACACAAGAAGAATACACATATTTTGTGTTTAGATGAAAGAAACTTGGACTTGAGTTAATTAAAATTTGGCTTTGGCTTCACATTTATGATTACCTACATTTTTATAGGCATTTTGTAATTCTTTGACTAAATGAAAACCTGTTTGGGAGTATAGAAAAAAGCTCTTGACAAATGTTTTTGTAATAGCCAAAAGAATTTTACATGCGGTACATTTACTGTTGGGTGGACTTAAAATTGTTATTTAAAAACATCTTGATCTTGATTGTTTTGTATAAGTGACCGATCCAGTTGTGCTGAAGTCTCTCTGATGCCAATGACCCAGTGTGTGAGATAGGGTACAGTATTTGCTAGCCATTTGTTTTAAATTTTAATGTTTACATTCGAGGAAATGGATTAGATTTAATTTTTTTGTTTCCAAATTGGTATTTTATGTTTATGACTTAAGAATTTAAAATATATCAACAAATTAAGAATAATCAGCATAAATAACCAGTGATATAAATGCCGATCATAGGATCTGCCGATTGTGCCATAGTTGGCCAACGATCGGATTGATAATTGACATCGGCCCAACTATAACTAAAAATAAGGTAGTGATCTTAATCTTAGAAAACATTATGGCCATAGAAGATTAATTTTCACACAGGGGAATAATTTTACCTTCTAAGGTTCTGATTTTTTTCACACAATGATTTAATTGCTTTAGAAAATAAAGATTGTAACCAAATAATAATTTATTTTGCTATAGGCCCTACAGTAATGTGAATTCAAATTCAGATGTAATTGATAAACTGTTAAATTTGTCCTAAAATTATGTCAGGTTAAACTACTTGAATGAATCATAATAGCTCTAAAATAATCCTCAGATTCAAAATTTGATTTTGTTTTTCAATATCATAACTGAAAAAGCCTGGTTTTGGATTCTTGAATACCTATAAAGAGTCAAGGATTTGAAGCAACCATTACTAGTTTTTGTAATGAAAATGCAACAAAAACAATAAGATGGGATACTTTGTTTATGTGAACTAAATAATCCATAGCACAATTTCCTTTGAAGAGGAAGTAAAGCAGTCAGTCCTATATGTTGATTGTGGCATGTAAAAGAGCCCCGGAAGATATATGTGAACATACATTTCCCAGCAAAACTGGTAGGTTCTTTGGCCCTTGGCTCGCTCATAGAAAATTATTGTGTGCTGATATAATCAGTCAATTCAGAAAGTGCATGTTAAATAATTTGAATAAAATAATAATAAAAGTATTAAAAAAAGTTTCAATTACTTTGATTGATTCATTCTGAATGGGTCACCTTAAATGCTTTTATGGTGAGTCACAAATCACCAAATGGTTAAGTTCAGGGAAACACAAATCACATGAACAAAATAAAATTTCAAGACTCTTACCACATTCAAAAATAAACCTAGCTGCAATGAAATTGTTTTCTTTCTGAGTGTAATCAAATGCTGGTATTTGTCTACTTTTCTCTCTTTGTAACTGTAAAACATCTATCACATCCTTCATGTTTTAAAGATGGTTTTTAGGAACCCTGAAAATATATAAAAGATTAGTCAACACAAATTAAAAACATTGATTTATAATGGTAGGGGACTCAAATATAATAGTATGAGCCAAGTCAAATAATAGTTTTCTCAAATCATAAGTCAAAATTAGTTTTTAAATCTTGAATATCAAAATTTAAATTCTCAAATCTTTAAAAAAAAACTTACACTTCAGTAATTAAATGAAAAATTTAGAGGTATAGGCCCTATTACACTTTAATTTTTCATTTATAGAAAGTGTGTAGTTAATAGCATACAGTACAGAGTTATATTTTAAAACCAATTATAATGTTTTTGTGTACTATATTAATTAGGTTTAGTTTTTAATTTCTTGATGTGTTTAATAGTTTATTAAGTTGTTCCTGCTATAACAAAGAACTGTAAATAAGTTTTTATTTGTTAGACAATGTTGAGTATATGGTGTAACATTATAACCTTGAGTCCGTGAATGTACTTTCAGGAATGATGCATTGGCATCGTATCATATTTCACTTAAAGATACCAAATCGTTAAACATGTGATAGGATTTTAAGGATTAAGGAGGTTATATATGAATGAAGTGTACCCGGATTTGTATGAAGGTAGAGTGGAAAACTATTTATGGAAAACCACCTTCAATACCCCCGACTAAGATTTGAACCTCAATCTCTCCATCATCAGCAGTCCAGTCTACTGCAAAAGTAGCACCATAGACCATGCGGCAACTGAAGCGGTTGCTCCTCTAATTATATTTATTTGAAATTATTTTATTTTTACAACATCTATACAGCTCAATAAAGCCTAAATATTAACATACTAGAACAGCACGTTGATTGATCCATGATTCCTTACGATATGGCATCTTATACTTAGACCTACAAAAAGTCAAATTGTTTATTTTGTGAATATCATTTGAGATTCGAATTTATTATCAAATGGAACAATAACAAGGTTAGATAAAGTCAGCCAAGTAGGCTAGTAGTTTCCGAATGAAGTTTAGGTTTTAAAAACTAGGTTGGGGAAAAGCCTTAATAATATATTTATGGGTCATTCTAAAATCCAAAGAAAATTAAGTTTTACATTTATCATTTTTTATTTATGTTTTGAATAGCTCTAATGTTAAAAATAAATTAATTTTTTTTACTAAAACTGTTAATGAGAAGAAATAAATGATTTTATTGTAATTAGCAAAGTGACATGGCCATTAGTGAAATGATGTTTGGGAAAACAGCACGAGTTAATTTGGCCTTTGTGGAGCGAAATTTGGCTAAATAAAAGTTAGGCTACACCATAATTTTATATGCACATTTTTATAAAAAAACAATAAATTTTATACTTTACACTTTAAATACAAAAACTGTCATTCTAAAAAACATAAGCGATTCAACAAAACTAAATATTAATAACACAAACAAAAATGGCCATAGGCCTAGTAACTGAAAAAAAACTTATCAAGTGTTAGTGGTGCTATAAATTATTAGTTTTAAATTACAAATTGGCAAACATCTACAAATTAGCAAAGTTTTGGAATTTATAGAAAATATGATTTTCCATCCCTTAAGAACAATATTTGAAATTGAAAGAACTTCAACTATTTGATTAGGCCTACCTACATTGATTGGCCATTTTTCATGAAAATTCTGTAGGAATAAATATAATAGGCTAATAGAGTCTAGTATTTCTAAACGTGAAGAGAGTAACCAAAATTATTTTCTTCATATTCTAATTAATAGTTAATTTAGCACCGCTCCTTACTACCCATTTGGGTTATTTGCTTCCTTCTTATTGGTTTTTGTCAAAGTAGTAAGGGTCATTTCGTGGGCATCAAATTTTAATTTTTATCATTACAAAATTCCTTAACTAATATTTCTAAAAATATATATATATTAAAAAAATAATCTTGTATTTGATGCTTTATTCAAAATGATAGTATATGTTTAAATTTTAAGGCTATAAATTCTTAAACTTGTGTTAAGGGTGTGACAAATTTTGGACAAAGTAATGCATGTTCATATATTTTCTGTTTAAACTGTGTGAATTATTATGAGTAAAACAAAAAGTAATGCTGATTTAATAAATTATTCTTAAAATTCTGTATAGAGAGTTTAAAAACATGAAGATATAAAGCATAATTATTTAATTAATGAAAAAAATCATACTTGGTTACAGGTATGACTCAGTGCGTAATAATTTATATTAAAAAGAAATTACTATAATAAATATCTAATAATGTGCTTGCATTTAATATGCTAGGTCAATTTAAGTAACACATTCATTTTGCTTATAATAAACTATTTTACAAAACACATTTTTTTCAGAATTGGTATACAAGCTATATTGCACAAACTGCACTGCGATTTAAAATAATATCCCTAATGTATGTTTAGTTTGGATAAATCTGCAAACACATACACGCCTACTTATAACATACGCACTTCTCAGAAAGTGAATCAAAATTATGTTTACTTGCCATTAAATGTTAATCTCTGAAGAAAGCACGTAAAAAATGCTGTCTCACATAGCCTTTAATCATGGATCTAAAAGAATCCCTGTTATTTGATGCAGTGGCAGGAAGAAGTGTCATCATCGTTCATTCTGGAAGTGTTTTTCTCATCACATTTCTTTAAAAACATAATTTTTATTTCACCCTCCTCATCCACACTACTTTGACAGATACCCATGTACTTATGAGTTTGATTTTTTTCCCCTCCCCAAGTCCATAAAATTTCACCAATAGATAAGTTCCGGGTTTCAAATTTTAGTCTTCAGCAACTGATATGATGCTGGCATCTGCTATTTCAGATTCTTCTTTGTATTTGCTTTCATCTGAATCAGTAGAATCATCAATGTACACATCTACATAGCAAGGAGATTTTGTTGAGCCAAAGACACAGCATTTCTGAAGCTCTGACAATGCTGTGCGAGCAGTGAGGAGAATACATTTATCTGCAACTCCAATATAGTGTTTTGACTGCAGAAGAGGAATGGCATTCACCTTGCTCCACTTGAAGTTCAGCATTTCTTAATCATATAAAATTGTGTCATGTGACACAATATATTTACACCACTGATCACTCTTGAAGCACAGTCGAATAACTGTTGAGCTGAATTCACTGTTGCTCTCAGTGACTTAACTTCATTCCATACTTTATGCTTCAGCATTCCACCAACCCCATCAACAGCACCCTTGTTGTGGGATGTCGCAAAAAAAAAGTACCATTCTCCGCACACACCAAAATCATTTTCCCAAAAGCACAGATTATACAGTGTGTATTTGTTCTTGAACTGTGCTGCGCACCCATCAGGAAATGTGATAATTTTCTTTATTTTATGGAATTCATTTCTTAGGGTTTTAATGATGTTCTTCAGCACACTTGCCCACACTGCTACCTTATTGTGAGATAGGTCATCGCTTATAATGGCAAATGACCGTGTGATACTGTCTTTAACCTACACACAGCATGTGAAAATAGTGATACATTCATGGCTCCAGTGCACACTATCTATGTATCTCGTCTTGATAAACTACTGCATAATTTCTCAGCAAACTTAATTTACAGTATAGTTTCATCATCTGCGACACTGGCTCTTTTTCGTTGGGCCATAAACAAAATAATGAACTTTGAAGCTAAGTAGTTGCATTTCAAGTTCATTTAATGCATCTTCAATTGAACCCTCTATGTTTAGAACTTTTTGTCGACCATCAATGTCTTTCCATTATTTCCATACGATTAACTTATCCGTGTTAAAGGGGAGAGGCAAAATATATTTAATGTTGCATGTGCCCTTATGGCACATGTCCCTCATACAATTTTCATTTGTAATGACACAGCATATTTGCTGAAGCAAGTCTTTACTTTTCGCAGGGAAGTTTTCAGTTGCGTTATTCGAAACGATTCAAGAAGAAACCCAAAATTTGCACGATAGCAACATACACAAAAATTATGAGGAAGGTTTGATGACGATAGCACATGGAGTGGTCCAAGTTCAAAGAATGTTTTTATTATTATTATTATTATTAACACCACATCTTACTATCCGTTCAGGTTATACGCTTAAGTACTAATTACACTAATGGATTATGAATTGGGAATGTTTAATTTAAAGGAAGTGAACCCACATTTGCGTGGAGGGAGAGTGGAAAAACATTTAGGAAAAACCACCCCCAGTTCACCCGACCGAGATTCGAACCTCGATCTCCTCGTCCTCAGCAGTCGAGCTCAACACGACTAGCCCGTTAGCTAACTACGCCACCGAGGTGGGTTTCAAAGAATGTTGACTCGCCAAATTTCATATCAGGATTTTCTGACATAAATATGGCAAAGGCCTCTATTATGGTCATCACCATGTGTTTCTTCTGTCTGGTTTAGCGTTTTCCTGTGACTGGATCTTTCACTGCTTTATCATCCCACTTTCCTGGTGCTTGACGACTAATGCCATCTCTTTGGTAGAACTGAGGAGCTTTATTTCTTGATCGATTGCATTCCAAGAGTTTGACCATGACTCCATTTCACTGGTGTATGAGAGCATCTGTTTTGAAAAGGCAGGAATTGTGTCACAAGCAAGTTTATTCACTACAGTTGTTATTTTCATATGACTAAATAAGCAAATGTCTTTTCACTCGATTCAGTGCTTTCCCCAATGATTGAGGACATTTGTAGGATCCAAGTTAACTTGATGTACCACTTCCACTAACTTTTGTAAACCTCTTATTTAAATATTAGGAAGCGTGGCGGGGGAAATCAGTCAAGAAGTTTACTTGAGAATAACAATGTTTGATTTTTATTAAGAACAACCAAAAATTAAGATACATAAATGAGAACATAAATACAATGGAACTACGTGAAGCGCTTATCATCCCAGATATTGAAATAACTCTATTTAGAGAAAGGATGTTATTGACTTCACAATACATAAACAATTGATAAATATATTTAGTAATCTAGCTGGTTGTCAGTACAAGCGCGTTTTACATAGGAACGTGATGAATACAATCATAAATCCCAAGAAGGTACAAATATAAGCGTCAGCATGGAAGTTTATGGTTCAAACTTTGTTTATCTCGTGCATTTAGTGTGAAAAGCATTAACATAATTATAAATCTTGGTAAATATATATATATCCTTTGCATAGAAGCTCAAGTTTAAGGTCCATTTAACTTGCGCATTAAGTGCGAAATGAAAAAATTTCATTATAACTCTTAACAAACATATTAACATTATAACTATTAACTCGAAGCTAAATATGTATGTGTCTCAAAGCAAATGAAATAAACATGGTGTTGACCGGCAAAAAAAAAAAAAAGGCCTATCTTTGGACCAAGTCCGAAGACTAAGATATAAGTGCCCTGTGCACAACATTAGGAAAGTTAACTAAATAAACCCACATACCATACAATACAATAAGTTAATGATACCAAAGAAGGGACGGGTGGTAATCCTGAGACTCAAGGTTTGCCATATGTGACCTGAATATATATGTACCAAATAAAGTATTATTGTAAAGAATTATAGAATGTAATCTCACATAAGGAGTCAGAAAGGCGACCGCATTTGCAATGAGCTGCGTGAAAAAGCAAAACATTACAAAGTTAGTGTTTATAAGAATTTAAATACAAAGCAATAATTTTGACAAGATAACCCCTCATTATGCCGAAAATGAATTTTGGTTACTAAATAATAGATCCAAACCTTAAGTCGCCACCCTTACCTTGGTCAGTCGTTGGTACAATGAGTGACCATTGAAAACAAGCGTCCCAATATATACCCATAATTGTATTGACAAAGAGAAGGTGCAAGGGAAGGAGGGGGTAGGAGGAAAGAACATAAACACAACAAGAAACAAGAAAAGAAGGAACTGGTAACTCGTAGAAATACCTAGAATGCTCTAGTGGCGAAACTCGATGCGACCACAGGGAACCTAATTATTTTGTTTCCAGCTGGGCGTGGATTGATCCCCGAGCAGTCAGTCGAACGAAAGATCCACTTAGTCAGTTGAGTAGAGTCAGAGAGCGGAGGTCGGTCCACGTGCTCTAGTGCTGGAGTTCATCGTCGGGGGGGGGG
>CABFOW010001932.1:109461-121235 GCA_902141385.1 Timema californicum
AAGTAGAGCTTCAGATCAACCGCAGCTAGCCCCCACCACAGGTGTTATGCATACTCATTATCTTCGACTGCTGGTGCACTCCAAGAACATTCCACCTGTACTACCGCTGGTGCACCCCGAGCTCATTCCACCTACTCTACTGCTGGTGCACCCCAAGCTCATTCCACCTACTCTACCGCTGGTGCACCCCAAGCTCATTCCACCTACTCTACTGCTGGTGCATTTCTTGCTCGTGTGCCTGCCATTTACGAGGATTAGGGTAGGGAACCTCAAGTTAATCCAATCGAGGAGTTTCATCCTTCTGATGGACTGGTTGAATTGCGCTCTGTTGGAGCCCTACACCTATGCCAAATGCTTTACTGTAATCAAAGCGTGAAACTAGGTATAGTAGTATGCTGTGTTCTAGTACAGCACGCAATTTAAGATGGGTCTCAAGCCAGGCTCCCTTGGGGTAGACAGTAGGCCCTTTTAGATGTATTAGTTAGGCGTTTAGGTTGTTAAGGCTCCCTCTGAGCTGTTACGCTGTGTGATTTCTGTGAAGCTGATGTGTGCTCAACCTGGTGGGCTTCCCCCTTTCTTGTCACCAGCCAGATAGGATTAAATATTTGTCCTAGCTATATTGTCTGTATGGCCCTATCACGATATTTACTGTAGGTTTATTTAAATGACGTGTGTGGCCTTGTCAGTATTATAAGTGTATGTATATTTGTATTCAGACAGTTACCTGTCGTTTGTTCAGCTTTAGGTTAGCTAGATATTTAGTGATGCTGAAGCTACGTGCAGTCACCGCGTATATTTATATAGAGTTGGTAACGCTGTAGCGTTTAGCTAGTTAAGGAATTTACCTATTGGATCTAATATGAGGGTGAGTGCCTTCTGTCATCGGGAGGACCAGGAAATAATTAATGGCCTAATTAGGCTGGAGGTGTCAGTGATTGAACCCATTTTACTGTTAGCTCTTTAACTTTGTTGCTACCTGATCATATGGCCGTGTCACGTAGGCACGACACCTTAGTTGCTCGCAGTGTTCTCTTGTTTTCCATCCCCGTAGGCGGGCTCCTTAAGCCACGTTCTATCGGGCGTCAAAGCCTAATTAATGTACACCTTTCTTATATACGTTTATAATGTAGGGCCTACTCAGTATTGGGTAGCCAAAACTAATACAATGGATTCCCATTTGGGACATTTAAATCTACTAATTGGTGGAATATGGTTATCTCCCCATGATGGTAGACAGGACGTACTCGTCGTTTAACTGATACTGTCATACTGCTCAGTTAAGAAATTTAATCCATACGTAATTGAGTCTTCTAAGTGTAATGTGAGTTGTTCGTCCTTTCAGTCATGGAGCTATTGGACTACCAAAACCTTGTAAACACCTTCTAATCCACTAAAGCATTGTGTATTGTATGTGCTTAGTAAAATTGTTACTTACCTCGCTATGTCTGCTCTGTCAATTTGCACCTCCCCCTTTTTATATTCCTGTAAGGTAGGGTGCAGGCGTGACAATTAGTTGCAAGAAGGTCTTACATAGCCACTGAGATTTTAGTTTCTAAACACTAGGCTACCACAGCTGTGCGGGAATATTTTTTTTTTCTCAACGAATAGGTTCATGTTTCAAGTGAAACTTTAATAACTGTAGGGTATGGGACTTATTACAAATATGCCTAGACCTGTATGAAGTGCTCAAAAATGGAATTAAAAATGCAGGTAAAAGTTGTTTTACCACATATATATATATGCAATGTTTGAATAAATAAAGGATTGTAAAGGCCCACTTTTCAATGGATATGACAGGCTACCAAAATATAGGCTAGACCTTCTTTTTATTCTTTTGGCCAAACTGTTCAATCATCAAATAATATTGCATTAATATTGGGTTTAATACTAACGATTGCCATAAGTATATATATTTTCATTTATTCGTTTCATAAATCCAATAGCTAGGCTTTAATTTGTTATTTTAAAATCTATCTCCAATAATCTCTAACAAATCAGTGTCAATAGTTTTCATAAGTCTAAAACTTTTTTTTTTAATCTAGCTCTACAAATTCTTCGAAATAATTATTTCTTGTTCAAAATGTAGGAATTTTACGTTTGTTAAAACACTCCAGCATATCATAAATATATTAATCTGAATTAAATAGAATCATTAAACTTTATCTTAACTAAACCTAACAACACATATTAGAATGTTTTGAATAGTCAGTTGACAGAGTGGTGGCCATGTTCTCTACGGTAATTAGCTTGAGGTTTACTCACTAACCTCCACACCTTCCTCGAGTTAGTGAAACCTGAAGTTTAAGCTCAGGTTATGCAATAACTTAACATTGAAACAGCTAATAAACATGTTAAGCTGAGGTCATAATTTAACCTAGACATAACCTGACGTTGAAACAGTGACCGGTGGTTATTTACTATAAAAACACTTCAGATAGCTTCTAGAGGTGTTAAATATTCAGAATTTTTCCTAGCCTACGGCAGGTAGGGGGTTATCATACAATTAAAAAACACTTCTAAGAGCTTTTAGAGTTGTTTAATATGTCAACATAATATAGTTTAGACTATTAAATGATTTTTAAAATAAATTTATTTGTTTAATTGCTATTTTGTTTTTTGTTGGCATTTCTAATATTGATTCAGGGTCCTCATTATTGTATTTGATATAAAACATGAATTTATGTAAAAGTTATATATTATTCCATCAAAATATATTTGTGAACATTAAATGATATTTAAAATAAATTCAAGGTCCTAATAATTGTATTTAATATTACTTGTGTTATTATTATTAGCACCGCGTCTTACTATCCGTTCGGGTTATAAGCAATATACTACTTGTGAATTTGTATAAAAGTGATATATTAATTCATCAAAACATATTTGTAAACATTAAATTTCTTTGTTTTAAGTGGCTAATTTGTTTTGTGTAAATGTTATTTATTATGTAAACAAATATAGTTTCGAACATTAAATGATTTAAAAAAGTCATTGTTATTTAAAGGCTATTCTGTTTTGTTTGGCATTTATAATATTGATTCAAGATCCTAATAATTGTATCTAAAATTACTTAGGAATTTATATAAAAGTTATAGATTATTTCATAAAAATGTATAGTTGCAAACATTAAATGATATTTAAAATAAATTCAAGGTCCTCATAATTTTATTCAATATTACTTACGAATCAATGAAAGAGTTATATATTATTTCGGCAATATATAGATGAGAACATTAAATTATATTTAAAACAAAACTTACAGCAGTTACAATTTATAAATTAAAGTGTTAGATTTTTGTGTGTGTGTGTTTGCCCAGCTTTAACTAATTTTTGATTTAACCTTATTTTTCAGTCTCGCAAATGCGGGATGCACTCGACCAAGAGAAGGAAGCATTTGATTAGATGACCGTTCTAACAAACATTAGCGGTTCTAGCTCCGTGAAAGATATCGAGGTTCGAATCCCTGTAGGCACACCTTCTAGATGTCAGGTTCATCTAATTCTGGTGGATGACTCGCAAATGCGGGGTACACTCAACCACGGAAAGGAAGCATTTTATTGGACACCTGTTCTAACAAACATTAGTGGTGCTACCCTTTTGAAAGATACTAAGGTTTGAATCTCTGTGGGCACGCTGACTAATTGTCAGGCTTATCTAATTTTGGCAGGGAATCACAAATGTGGGGTGCACTCAGCCACGGGAAGGAAGTATTTGATTGGATAAGCGTTCCAACATACATTAGTGGTGCCACCCTTCCGAAAGATACCGAGGTTAAAATTCCAGTGGGCACACCGTCTAATTGTCAGGTTCATATAATTCTGGCGGGGGAGGTTGGAATCGAATATCTGCTGGGCAAACTGTTGGTAGTTACCTTTCCAGGTAAAATGCTGAAACATTTTATTAATCATCCCTACCACATATCCTAATTAATATAGATGCTTAGCCAGAAAGGGTGCGTGTAATTCATCTAGTTATGACAGGGAGGTCATGGGCTCGAATCTCGCTCGGGTGAACTGGGGTGGTTTTTCCTAAATGGTTTTCTACTTTCCCTACCATCGCGTAAACGCTAGAACATGTCTACCTTACTCCTTCTTATCTTCTTTGTCCATGTTGGTATGGTGAATACCTACATCCGTGCATGTTGACGGATGATACCAAACAACCAATTTTAGATTTTTGTGGGGGGATAGCGGCTCCTAACTGAGGATTCTATTTAGAAAAAGGCCCCTGATTGTGCATAATCATAGCTATGTCAATGCTCTCTAGTTACGACATAACCCTAGTGAGCGATGACGTCACAGGGAAAAATACCATTACCCCATAGATGGGGAAGGGGTTGTGGGCTGAAAGGAAGTCCAACATAGTCTTGCGACAGGAAGCCATTGCTCACACTCTATGTTCAGACAGCCGTAGAGAGAGGTTCCTCCTGTACACTCCCCGCCCTCAGGGCAGAGAATAATGCAGAACCCGAGCGTTGCCCACCGCAACGGGATGCATGCCCAACGCCTGAGACTACACGCTCCCCCTAACGATATATAAAAAAAACTCTCACACCAATAAATAAATAAAAAGCTCCCACCTGAAATCCTCCCCCACACTGGGACACACAGTCAAATTGGCCAAAAAATCAAATGGGACAGGAACCAACAAGTTTGGACATGAATCAAACACATACAGATCAACCCAATTACCCACGGATGTGGAAAGGGGGTAACACTTAAAGGGGGAGGAGAAAGAACTGAGCCAGTGCTATAAATGACAGCCAATCACGTGCTGTTCTAAGGTGCCAACCCATAATACCTAGCCTGTGTTAATGAGAAGGGAATCGTCAGAGCATAATATATAAATATAACTATCCCTAGCTCACCTAGTAACATGTCATTAGGTGACCTATAAGGCTCGTGACACAGGGAATAAAAGTATATGTAGGATTTAACTATATATATTTAAAGAACTAACTTCTCGCCAGCCCGTCGTCTTTAAACTATGTAACTATAAACAATTTAAATTCAACATTTAGGTAACGAACAACAATCTTAGATCATTTAGTGACAGAATATTAATATTAAATCGATTAACTCTAAATCCAGAGCAATAATAACTAATAAGAAAACCGGATTTACAAAAACCTTAAACCTAATTTGAAGGGTCCCGCCCTCACGTGGCAACCCTACAAGCTCTACCATGAAATAACAGTTAGGTACTTCAATTCACATACTAGCATTAAGGAACTTACCATCTAACGGCTGTAATGTCAATTACCAAGAAAATAAGTTTAAACTACAAGATAGTTTACTATAATTCGAATCCAAAGTATTCTGCCATCCCGTGGCGATTAGTTCAGTTTAACTGGAATATGTTTACTCGATAACCGACACCATCTTCAAATGTTCAAGATGGCCGTAGCCCACATTAATGCTTTAAAGAAACTAAATCAGAAAACGGTTGAAACAGGAAATACTTTAATGCTTGGTGCTTGGGTATAAATAAAGTACCCTGATAGACAAAAATATTATATTATTATTAGCACCGCGTCTTACTACCCGTTCGGGTTATACGCACTTACGCTAATGTGTAGTGGTAGGGTGATTGTGAGATGAAATGAAGGACCTACAGTTTAACGTGGAATCCGAACCACGGTGGAGACCTGGCATTCCTCACATTCACAAGATGTCTTGTCAGAGGTGAAGGAAGGGTTTGGTAATCAGATAAATCTTTGCCGGGATCTGGGATTGAACCCCGGCCGCCAGCATAGAAGTCTGACACCTTACACCTAGACCACCAGGTCACCGACAAAAATACCAAAGATGAATTGAGGGGATCAGAGTAAAAATATGATAACCCTCATTTGATGACAAAATATGTTAGCAGTGATTTCTGATTGCATACGACCTGACCTACAAGTTGTTTTTATAGTCAGTCAAGACCTTCAGGGTAACTAGTATCCATGAATATCTTACTTATTCTTTAAAGCTAGATTTCAGGATTTTATAGACGTTTAAATAGTGAAAATATCCCATCTAAATAAATTAGAGCTATCAAGTTTTCCCCCCGACCCCCTTAATTATGACTTCATCCTAGGCAACAAACAGAAAATTTTCTTCATCCTAGCAATATAAGTTTTAATAAATCCAAACAAATAATTTTGAAGATATCGAATTAATTACGCCAAAAAGTATTTAGAAAAAGAAATCTATTTGAACACTAACTGAAAGGTGTTGCTTACCTCGTTTTAAGACGGTGGTACAATGAGTAACCATATTTGCAAACACAGATTTATATAGTAACAAAATCTGATCACATGTTCAGAGAGAGATGGAAGGGGGAGGAGGGGTTGAGAGAGAAGAGTTCGAGAAGGCTGTGGAATAGACGAGAACGTTCTAGGGTGTGTATGGAAAATAGACAACCAAAAAAGGTGGACGCTTGCGTTCACATGTTCCTGGGCGTGGTCTTCTTTCGCTAGCTGTAGGTTGGTTCATACCTCGTCTCAGTCAGTTAGATTGTGTGAGTGCGGAAGGAGGTGGTGGCCTGGCGTAAGGAAATAATAGTCCAAATGGGTTGGAGGGTAAGTGTTACACCACTAAATTGATTTGTTACTTATAGCTTGGGACTTGTACTTGTTACACTAACTTAATCACATTTTAATTACTGTTAAATGAATTTGGATGAAGCCTTTAGGATTGAAATAATTGATTCAATTGTATTTTAACTCTTAATTCCCCTAAAGGAGATCTAATTTTTGATGATAATTGTTCCCCGCTTTCTTTCTTAATTTTAGGGAATTTATTAAATACAGGCCACAGTACAATTAGGTACTATTTAAGATAAAGTGGTCACTAAATTATACCATAAGAACACTAAAGATTAGAAGATCTGCATTGTAAAACTTATTTTATGTAATCTGTTGTATCTTAAGGAAATTGAAATATAAACAACATTAATATCTTTACTGTATTACATTAAATAACTGTTCGCCATACATACCTACTTTGTTTGAATATAACTAAATACGTGACAACTAAAAGTTAAAAATTGTACCATCTTTCACGTAAAAAATAATGGACGTCATCTACTTAAGAGGCTCAACTTTATAAACAACGAGATCAGAACAGATTTTTATCATAAATCAAATCACCATTTCGGATGTGCATAGGATATATAATAATTTTTACTTAAAAAAACATTTTACGATATTAACTAGTACACTCATCTTAAAATACTATATAAATACCATTAAAGAAAAAATAAAGCATTTTATTTAACAGAGAAATGCATAGTGTGATGTTTGTAAGCTAGGTTTGAAAAAAAAAATCAAGATCATATAAAATGTTTTTGTATTTCAAACAAGCTAATTCGATTTTTTTTGAGTATGTGTTAGAGATTTGGTTTTAAATTTTGTTTTGAGACAAAAACTTATTTTTTTACAAATTATCAGGTTTGTTATGTATAGTCTTGCACTATACTATCTACCAAGTGTAACAACACATTAGATTATATGAACAGTTCGTTAGTGCTCAAATGAAAGGTTTTTAAGAAACATCCCGAATGGGTAGTAAGACGCGGTGCTAAATATTATATTATTATTTTAAGAAACATGTTCCCTTGAAATTATTCTTTTTGAAACAAACTTACCTCGGAGACTTTCTACTGATTTTAATAAAAGGAACAATCAGGAACTAAACTCCTTTTCAATTGAAAATAGGAACACATTTTAATTTTATTTCTTCAAGTTCCATTTTGTAAGGGTCTAAAGTTCAATCATTTACAAAGAAGGATGTTGATTTTGATAGATAAACTATTTTTAGCAATCAAATCAATGACAAGGAATAATTAGGAATTGTATAATAATAACATGGACCAATTAAGAATAAAATAACAATGACAAAGATTAATGAGAAATACGATAGCAATGACTAGGACTGATGAAGAATAACTGAGAGCAATGACCAAGAAAAGGGAACAATTTCTTGTCTAAATTGTTCCTCACACAGGAAACTGATTGAATCAAAAGTTTGGATATATTACTTAGTGTGTTGTGCAGCCATTTTAAATAGCCCAAAAACTTGTGCGAGCTAAATAGTTTACATACAAGGGTGGCTGCGCTGGGTGCTGACTTGAGTAGTGCACCAAACAGATCACCAACATGGGCCTAACTTAACCTAGGTGTGATAAGATTATGTTAGGTTTGGTTATTATTCTACTATCACGCCTCGTTTACGTAAGGTTTGGAACTGTTAGATTTGGGGATTATTTTCATATTTTCTTATTATCCACTGATTATTTAGGAGGACGCCAAAAAACCATTCCCAGGCCCAAAATTTACCTCTGGTCGTCCCTGCTTGTATACTTTATTGATTGTAGGAAACAGTCCCCAATAGACCCATATTTGGTGTAGTGGATAGTTTAACTAACTATTAAATTGAGGTGGAGCTGACCTATCAATACATTTAACGAGTTATCAAACAACCAATGCAGCACTCTAAGAATAATATTAAGGTGGAGCTGACAAGTCCTGCTACTAAAACTGCAAATATTGGAATCACTGTGTGCAGCTCAACGGGAATAGGGTGATCTTCTTTCTCATTAGTAATTTTAGGCCACGTATCTTGTCGAAGTTTGTTGATGATGCCACCACTGTGTAGTTGTAGTATTCTATAAAATACAATATTATTATATATGTACACCAGATCCAATTTTAATTTAAAAACAAACAGCACAAAATAATCACATTAACATTCTGATATTGGTGACCTGGCGGTCTAGGGGTAAGGTGTCTGACTTCTATGCTGGCGGCTGGGGTTCAATCATCGGTCCCGGCAAAGATTTATCTGATTACCAAACCCTTCCTTCACCTCTGACAAGACATATTGTGAATGTGAGGAATGCCAGGCCTCCACCGTGGTTCGGATTCCACGTTAAACTGTAAGTCCTTCATTTCATCTCACAATCACCCTACCATTACACATTAGCGTAAGTGCGTATAACCCGAACGGGTAGTAAGACGCGGTGCTAATGATAATAATAATAATAATAATAATAATAATAATAATAACATTCTGATACCTGTTCACTATACAGGGTGTGTTTTAATTGGTGCCAAATACTGTAGGGCCGTATTCTCATCAACCAAAGAATAAGAAAAGTTCATATTAACTTGGGTCTAAAAACGCTTAGTTTCTGAGCTAGGAGGAGTCTCATGTCCAATTAAGAAGAAATTAATTCAATGAAGACAAACATGTATCATAAACAAACAAAAACATAAACTGACAACGTTTTGTTACAAAAAATTGTGTCCTCTGCTTCGATGTACCCTTTGATCCAGCGTTACATGCTTTTTCGTATTCTGTTGGGTACAGGGCCGCACACAGAACTTATTCTTAAGAAGGGGGTGGAGGGGTGGGGGGTTCAAAGTAAAGAAGTTACAGTTCAATAATCAATCCAATCCATTACTCGTTTATAAGACTCATACTTTGAATGAATTAATAATTACTTAATGAGGCTATTTATACACATACTGTATTGCGATATTGGGTTATTTTCAACCCATGCTTTAATGTGATTTAACAGTGATAAATACTTGATTTTTATTTAATATTATATTCATAGGCTACTTCATGTTCGCCAGGGGAGGATCCGAACCCGCTAGACCTCCCTTGTGTGTGCACCCCTGGTTGGGTATGCTTGGGGTGTTATGTATTTGCTCACATCCATTTAAGATACACTCTCTTAAAATATCAACATCAGGCACAGGAGTTGAGTAAACAATTGGATTTAAATGTGTCCAGAGATAAAACCCCGTCGGGTTCAACTCTGGTGATTAGGCAGGCCAGTCAATAGATTTCCCATGATTAATACATTTTTGAAGAAAACCATTAAAACCCTAAAACTAAACAATTTTAGACCCATGTTTATATGAACTTTTCTTAATGTTTATTCGATGCGAATACGCCCCTAGAATAGTTGACACCAATTAAAATACCTCTGTTTATTAATAAAATATACAATGTTGGTAGGCCTAATTCTTTATTAGGAGGACCAAAAGGACATTTTCAAATTAGTTTCAATTCTTCTTTTTAAACCTTAGGCATCCTCATAAACCCTCAAACCTTACATAGCACCCCATTATAACCACATAAATGGATACTTCTGTTCCCCGAACCTTATATGACATTTCTTTTCTTCCTCAAACTTCACTTAATAGAAATACCCCTACACTCCCCTGCACGCACTCCACTCTTTATTGTTATTGTACTTCTACCTAAACTCGCTGTCTCCAGCAATATTTTAATCATACTTCCCCCTGCACTCGCTGTCTCACGCTGTATTTTAGTCATACTTCTACCGGCACTCACTGTCTCACGCTATATTTTAGTCATACTTCTACCAGCACTCGCTATCTCACGCTATATTTTAGTCATACTTCTACCTGCACTCGCTGTTTCACGCTTTATTTTAATCATACTTCCTCTTGCACTCGTTGTCTCACGCTATATTTTAGTCATACTTCTACCGGCACTCATTGTCTCACGCTATATTTTAGTCATACTTCTACCTGCACCCGTTTTCTCACTCTATATTTTAGTCATACTTCTACCTGCATTCACTGTCTCACGCTATATTTTAGTCATACTTCCCCATGCACTAGTTGTCTCACGCTATATTTTAGTCATACTTCTACCGGCACTCATTGTCTCACGCTATATTTTAGTCATACTTCCCCTGCACTCGTTGTCTCACGCTATATTTTAGTCATACTTCCCCTGCACTCGTTGTCTCACGCTATATTTTAGTCATACTTACCCATGCACTTGTTGTCTCACGCTATATTTTTGTCAAACTTCTACCAGCACTCATTGTCTCAGGCTATATTTTAGTCATACTTTTACCTGCACCCGTATTCTCACTCTATATTTTAGTCATACTTCTACCTGCATTCACTGTCTCACGCTATATTTTAGTCATACTTCCCCTGCACTCGTTGTCTCACGCTATATTTTAGTCATAATTCCCCATGCACTCGTTGTCTCACGCTATATTTTAGTCATACTTCCCCATGCACTCGTTGTCTCACGCTATATTTTAATCATACTTCCCCTGCACTCGCTGTCTCACGCTATATTTTAGTCATACTTCTACTTGCACTCACTGTCTCACGCTATATTTTAATCATACTTACACCTGAACTCACTGTCTCACGTTATATTTTAGTCATACTTCTACTTGCACTCGCTGTCTCACGTTATATTTTAGTCATACTTCTACCTACATTCGCTGTCTCACGCTATATTTTAGTTATACTTTGACCTGCACTCGCTGTCTCCCGCTATATTTTAATAATACTTACCCCTGCACTCGTTTTCTCACTCTATATTATAGTCATACTTCTACCTGCACTCACTGTCTCACGCTATATTTTAGCCATACTTCTACCTACGTTCGCTGTCCCACGCTATATTTTAGTTATACTTTGACCTGCACTCGCTGTCTCACGCTATATTTTAATCATATTTCCCCCCGCACTCGCTGTCTCACGCTAAATTTTAGTCATACTTCTACCTGCACTCGCTGTCTCACGCTATATTTTAATCATACTTCTCAATGCACTCGTTATCTCACGCTCTATTTTAGTCATACTTCTACCTGCACTCGCTGTCTCACGCTATATTTTAATCATACTTCCCCCCTGCCCTCGTTGTTTCACGCTCTATTTTAGTCATACTTCTACCTGCACTCGCTGTCTCACGCTATATTTTAGTTATACTTCTATATGCACT
>CABFOW010001933.1:14149-39713 GCA_902141385.1 Timema californicum
TTGTGAATGTGGGGAATGCCAGGCCTCCACCGTGGTTCGGATTCCACCTTTAGCTGTAGGTCCATCATTTCATTTCACAATCACCCTACTATTACACATTATCGTAAGTGCGTATAACCCGAACGGGTAGTAAGACGCGGTGCTAATAATAATAATATTTAATAGGTAATTTCTATCATCTATGAAAAGTGACAGCTGCATATCACAATACTTGCTGTATAAATACTGTATATTAAACATATTTTTAGTAACTTTTGTAACTGTAAAAAAAGAGTTAGGCCTACTCCCTATCTAAATCGAGCTTAAATTTGACGCATTCATAGTTTATTTTTAAGGTTAGGTAAAATGTTGGAGGCCCCAACATTTAACAAATATTTCCTTCGCCTTTCCCCCACCCACGCTCCACATTCTATCGAACGTTTCAATATTTTAATTTTGTATTTTTAAATATAACTGTTAAAAGCCCAATATTAGAGATATTATTTAACTAAGAAATTAATGTAACCACAAAAATTCACTGGTATCTGAGAGATTCGTTATTCGTAAAATCTAAAAGAATTATCTCGAATACAATAAATGAAACCTTTACTTGACTTAACCCCATGGTATGAGCCCACGAGTGATCTATACCATCTATGATCTATACTGACCGAGCGGCCACCACTGCTACGATCTTGAACTCAAGAACAAAAAATATTTTTTAAATTCATTATTTTACCTTCATATTGGCTTAGATGGGTACTGTACGATTGTTTAAAACCAGTTCTTATCTTTATGGTTTTTAATATACTGACTGAACCACCGAAGAAAGTTTCATTTAGTTACACCTCGGGCACACTGGCAGCGTACCTAACTGCGCATTAGTAGAATAACCTAGATATAATGAGTACTCAAAAGGGGTCCATCAATAAATGCGTGGGGTTTCTGCGCATGGTAGTGTGACTGAGTTGTGCCATCTAGCGGGAGATAGATTCGTTTGGTATATCAAAGTGTCACGTTAAATTATTTTATTTATTTGTTTTTATTTTATTTTGGCTGTCTTTTATAGCCCATTTCTTTGCTTCTTCCCTCAGTTCTCGTTAAATATTTTGTTTCTTAGTGCTTTATTGTATCAAATATAATTTTAGAGGCTATGGTTTACCCTCTTACCTGTAGGTTTTTTATAGGTTTGTTTTTAGTTTATATTTAATGGCCCTTTCGACCGGTGTATGATATGAGGTGGGTTTTTGTTTATTTTCACGCCCTTGTTTTATTGAAAAGTAGTGCAAGCCTGTCAGGGAACCAATTATATACATTTCTCATGGTAGAAACATTTTAACATGAAACTCCTAAATTGGTAGGCAAACACGCTACTGCCTGAAATTGTATAAAAACCACGGGACACATCCTTTTGTCAAATAATGTAATAGCGAACACTATTTTTTTTATCACATACAACTAGCATGAAATTATTATTCAGACTCTCTTCATAAATACATTTATTACTTTAAATAGAACATACCCTGTTCTATAATAAATGCACATAAAACAGTAAAGTGTGTCAAAATATAGCCTTGACTTGTATGTGTAAAAGAGAGAGATTCACGATTTTTTTTTTACGTTTTAAGTGCAGACAACAGTGCGAACTTTGGCCGTAAATGTCGGTAATACTATAGAGGTCACTGGTTTCAGCTTTCAATCGTTCCTAAAATATTTGCGAATGCGCCTTTCCTATCTATTTTATTCAAACACGCTTACTTGTCTATGCACACTCAATGCGTATCTTGTCATTAACCTTAGACACCCATAGAGAAGAGATTAAGAAGTCTCAAAAACAACTGATTCAGTCAAAATATATAATTCTTTTAAATTATAAGTGTTCGAAATAGCAATGGAGATAAAAAAAATTGAGATATTATAGTAGAAGTCCATACAACGTGACTACAAAATAAATATGTAAAGTAATCATTTATTAGACTAATTAAAATTTCATTTTAATTCCAGCTTTTGGTAGTGTTGTATTTTTAAATAACTACATCATGTTGGGTTGGTAGTGTACTCGTTCTCTTTTTGAATTATGGAATGTAGTAAAATTTAGTACTACTTGATTATCTCTTATTTTTCTTAAAAGTAATTACTTTGCTTAACACCTATATTTGAGTAGGATTTATTGTAAGTACGTGTTAATGTATTAACTAAAACTTAACTTGATAATAATGGTACTATGATTCACTTGTTGCAAATATACATTTCATTAGATTACATTATAAGGCACGATTTGAAATGTTTTTGGTTTAGTAAAGAGTATGCTTTCATTGTTATATTATTAAAAAAATATATGTACATATCATTGGTGCTTCATTATTGTATTTTTTTGGTTTTAATTGTTTAGGCTTCTTAACATTTTATAAACAATTATTTATGAGTCCACCTTTTTATACAAAATGGATATTACATCCTTATGCCAATGCGTTTATGTAAATCTCAATTCATAATGGTTGTCAGGCCATATTGATATAAATAAGCAGTCAACATGTTTGGTATAATGGAAACATTTTACTACCGCAGTGATACCTTAACTGGCACCTTAAAAACAACTAAGAACACTTTGATAAGTTTCTCATTGTTTAAAAATATTCAAATTAAATTACAATAATGTCTATTTTTAGTAAATTACATTAGACCTTACACATAAGATGCTGCTGACTGATAAACTATCTGCATAGAGCTAGGTCTACTCTATTAGGCTTTATATATCCCACTCAATACACACTAACAATATAAAAATGTAACTAATAATTAATAATAATTATAAAAATATAAATTATTGTCTCCACTAGTCTATAAACACTTTTGAAGTACAGGCTAAGACATTCTGTATTTAGGTTTCTTATTTGTGTTAACTATTTTTTATCAGTAGAAGGCCTAATGTTATTTGGTGATAATATAATCTTTATGAATCCAGAATATAAAGATAATAAAAAGCTTGGACTATTATAAAATCAACAGTTGCTTAAATTTTAAAAATAAAGGCTTATATTGTTATTTGTTTCAAATTACCAAATCTAAATGTCTATTTATTGGTTGAATCCCCTGGGCAGATAAGCCTATAATTATATTTTAATATTTAAAATGGCAACTATGTTAGTGTCATTAACAGTCATGTTTGATCTCTAAGATTTTTTCAAACACATTAAGGCCTAAACTTTATTTATTTCACTAAATATAACATCTGCAGCATTGTATAGTTATTGATGCATGGACACAATTATAGAGGAACCATTGTGAATTTATCAGCTACCTACTGAAATTATGTCACCTAGATTTTTTTAATAAAAAGCACTTAGTTTAAGTTAAATCATGGAAAAAAAAACCTTTTAGATATTATTATTACTAATACTAGTAGTAGTAGGCCCTATTAAAGATATTATTATTATTATTACTACTAATACTAGTAGTAGTAGTAGTAGTAGTAGTAGTAGTAGTAGTAGGCCCTATTAAAGATATTATTCATTGAATGTTCTTATCCTACATAGGCTACTACATCCTTACTACAATGAATGTTGGGCCTACTCAGTATATTCATTATTTTATTACAAATTGTTAGTGTTCAATTTTAAAGCAGCAATACATTCAGTAAAAACAAACATTTTGTGACAAAAAAAAAACCCCCTCCTCAACAAAGAAATTTTGCATAATTTGAGTTGATCATTAATTCCAACTGTATGGTCCACCAATTAACTATCATTTACATGTTGAAAGGTTTGTGTTTTTTTAAGGCTTACGCAAAGTATCTGTTGATCAATCCTTGTTCCACATATTGACTTTATTTTTGTAATGCTTCAACATTGATTTTGTTGAAAGTATCGATAAATCTGAAGGTTTAATTTGACAGTTTTTAAAGTTTTTTACTCTCGTGAATGGGTGGGTAGGAGCATCAGTACATTTCTTTGCCCAGGGATTACAATTCTGTTAGGATGGCCCTGATTAGCAGACCAAATTAAACTTAACCTAAGCTAAAACCTTTAAAATTATGTGACTGCTAAGTTATTACGAATTTTGAGCACCTTGCTTCCCCCTTTAAAAAAAAAATTCTTAAGGTAATTTAATTGTAAATGTGTATTTTTGAAATTAGTCAATATTATTATTGCTTTTGAACTGGTTTTGAACTAATATAATTTTTTTAAATAAAAACGGTAAAATTCTGGCTTCGAGATTCATATATTTATGAACACGGGCCAATCATTTTAAAATTTCAAGACCTTTGTGCGGCGTAGATATTGTGCAATGCTCATGACAGACAAATGATCTCATTTTATTTAGATAGATAATTATATGATCTATCTTCATCAAAAATGTTCTCGAAACCTATACAAAGCACATCAAAAATTGCCAAATCCACCACAATACCTCTAAGATTTTTTTTATTATCTTATGACACATATGACTGGTAGGGACATGACTTTCAGTTTCGGTTGCCTTATGTTTAGATTATTAGCTGCTCTGGTAGTACAGAGCATTGCCCAGGGCACACCATAGGAGGTTGTCTACAAGCTGTACCCGCAATGAGATGATGTGATGATAGTTATTATGGAGTCGTAGAGCTGGGGTGAACATTTAAAATGATAGCATAACATCACATAAGTTAAAGCCTACTCTTTTTATTTCGCGAAAGGGTTGGCTTAGCAGGGATTTATCTCGCCAACCAAAATTTAATAGGCCTATATGCTAAGCGCTTTACCAAACAATGGGAAAATATTAAATACTCGGTAACTCGAGAATATTATTGATTTTACCCAACAAATTAGCCAAAGAAATCTTTAATTGGATAGGTATCATTAACAGATTTTGTTGAAAAAGATAAATGGTTTCATAACCTGTCTTATGATGACATTAAGAAACACAACTTAAGTATGCCCTAAGGTTTTCTTTCTTTGGGAATTTTCAAACAAACTGACACACAGAAAGGTTTAGTTTAGTTGTGTCCTATAAGTATAATGGTCACATGAGTTGTAAAAAAGTTAGTGCAGAAACAACAGCAGGCTACTACAATGGTATTAAAAGCTAAGAGCATTTTTCAACATCGAAATTACTAAGCTCTCAAGCTTAAGCAAGGTCTTATCAAACAACTCAAATAAAAAATCAGGAGATCTAATTCAGACAACATTATTTTCGCTTTTGTTTATTTTAATACTTCTCCGGTATCAAATAGTAGTTACAGTAGGCCCTTGTGTTTTCCTACTGTCTATTAGTTACAAAACTATAAACTAAATAGACCCTATGTTTTCTTACCAGATTTGGTGGTCGAATGGTCTAAGGTATTATACTGACCTGCCGATAACGAGATTGGGGCTCAAATTCGGGCTGGGTGTACTGAGAGTGATTTTCCTTGAATGGTTTTCCACTCTTCCTCCATGCAAATGTGGACATAATTAATCTAAATTCAACCCTTCTTATCCCTAACACATTAGCTTAATTATTAGGCCCTACATAATTATGTGTATAACCTGATCAGGTGGTAAGAGACAGTACTAAAAATAATAACAAACATGTTGGTAAAATATGATATACTTTCTACTTTTGTATGTATTGTTTCTTAGGAAATATGGAGTGTGGCCAAGGAATGCAGCAAGGCCAACGCCAAGCAATGCGTCAACGTCAAATTGCTGAAGAACGATCTATCGCCCATTCACAATACTCAATGACTAATGTAAGGGATGGAGTAGATAAAAATATTACATTTGTATTTAGGCCTATTCTTGGTCTGTTTAATTAAACTTGTAAATATAAATTTTAAGGTACACCCAACGGAGATTAAAACCTTGATCTTTCTGTCATTGGCAGTCTAGTGTAACACTAGAGTGATGCCTTAGAATATGCAGCCACTGAAGCATGCCATCTCTAGTTTTTCTCTATAGTTTGATTTTTCAACCTTTATCTAGATAAGTCTCATTGTATATTTCTATTAATTTATAAATCAATCTCTTGACTAAGTAATTTATATAATCCCTGTGTGTATTATTAAAATTACACTATGTTACAGGCTAATCCACCACCAAATATACAGCACAGACAGACACAACCTCAGCTGAGGCAACAACAGCAAATACATCACTCACAACAAGAGATAAACCTGCCTCATGTCGCGCAACAGTTCAATCCGTTGCAAACGTCCAGGCAGCAGGCTCAATCTTCTCAGCTCCAACAAGGTCAAGCACCCCAATCAACTCAGCAACATAAACAACCACAAGTTCATTCTAAGGCTGCGCAGCAACAGCCTCAAACACCGCAGCAACTTTTGCAGAAAACACACGTGACTCAGGGGCAGCCGCAGATGCAGCAATCTTATAACGCGCCGCAACTGCAATCTCACCAGGCGGCCGCAGCGCAGTCGTTGACCAACCAAACCGAGAACTTGGAAACTCAAGGAGTGATAGAGGCCGAAATGTTGCAGTTAAAGTTGAAGAAGGAATCCGATAAGCTGATCAATTGGAAAGTTCAGCAGATGTTCACTATATCGAACCTGGAACAGAGCCTGAAGGAGTCTGAGGAGATCCGAGAGCGACAGAAAAAGAATATATTTGATCTGCAGATGCAACTTGAGAAAGACATTCAAAACCGACAACATGATGCGAAGATAAGGGAAAGTGTGATGGAAAAGTAAGTGCCTTTAGTCCTATTGTATTTTATTTCAATCATCCTACACTTAGAAGAAAAAACGCTCAAAAGGGCATGCCAATTGATTAATTTGGTTCTTCTTTTTTTAGTTTCAAAATAATTGTAAATTTTAGGTGTGTGTTTTAAATTTTGCTATGCATGGAAGAAGGGTAAGAAAGATAGAAATATTAAAATTAAAAGGTAGGCCTAGTGATAATAATGTGGCTCTTACAATTAATTAAAAGAGGAACACAGCTCACACTTTAAATCAATTACTAGCTATTGGACAAAGAGGTAATGGCTTTCTCTGGAGGAAAATTGATCGTTACTGCACATTTCCCTGACCTAAGTTTCATTTTATCGGAATTCATAAGGCATCGGGAAAAACACAATGAAACTTTATTAAAGATGAGATAAAAACAAACATACAAAGTTAAAAAAGAGAATTTGATAAAGAATGGTAGGACGTTTAAATAAGAACATATAAAAGGAGCGATTAATATAATAGACAAACTCAGGGCATGAACAAATTTGATCTGAACATAATCTACTGATTTTAAATTAATTTTCATGTAGTTCCTTTAATATCTTTTATATGCTTTGCGACAGAAAAAAAAAACTGTTAGCAAATACTTAAGTGTATTTTAAACTATTAAATACAAAACATACTTTTTACAAAAGCGTCAGAAGCTGAGTCTGAAAGTGCGAAGGAATTATGTACAGGGTGTATTATGTCCCAATATTGCAGGATGCATCAGAAACCTGGGTGATGAAAGAAAGGGATTAGAGTAGGATAAAGAGCATGCGAGCTGTAGTGACGAGGATGGATAGGGTGAGAGATAGAGTGAGGGAGGAAACTCTGGATCAGATAGAGAAGGTAAGATCGGGATGGTATAGACGTGTGGAAAGGATGTAATTTGTAATTATTTGAGGGTGTTTAATTGTTCCAGGGTTCAAAACACTCGCTCCATGTGTAATGTATTACACGGCCATTGTCGTGAGCTAATCGAGTCGCTCCAGAATTGTTACAAAGCCAAGGATGCAGTCACGTTAAATCAGGATTCGCTCAAGGAACTCATAGTTGAACTTTCTGAAAATATTCAAAATATTGAATCATTGTACACTAAGAAAGTAGAACATTTGGAATCTGCAGGTATGTAAAAAAAAAACACGTCACTACTATCACAATAGAATCTTTTTAAAACTATTTTGACAACATTTTTCAAGAATTAGATTTCTATTATTATGATTATTTTTTTTCAGCTGTAAAAGAACAGGAGCTACGTAAACAAGAACTGGATCAATGTAGAAATGTACAAACAACACTGGAGAAAAAAGTTGAAGACCTCGAAAGTCACCTGCACAAAGAAAGCACTGTTCGAGAAGAGCTTAAAAGGAATTTGACTGTTTCATCAAAGCAAATCCAAGACTTGGTTAAGGCCAAGGAAAAATTTCAATTGGAAACACAACAGGTAGACTACTTATAATGTATTCTTATTAAATACGTGAATATACAGTCCGATTTTGATAGGCAGGGTCTTCTTTATCTGACAGCTAGAAAAGTTACTTGATCTTCTTTCACTTGTTCATACGTTAAGTCATGTGATCTGCAGCTGTCATGTTTGATTGATATTGTATTTATAGTACTCAATCCGAAGGTTAGTTGGATCCTCAACAGTTACATCGCCAGCCGCAAAACCTAAGCAGCAAATTTTTTTAACTTTCAGTATTTTTTTCTACTATTTTAATTAGTAAGTTAACATATTATCTCTTTAAGGAAAACCTCTTTTCAATTTTTGAAGTACTGATTTTGTTAAATATTTGGAAGAAAGTACCCGAAGTAAAGGTAGTTGGATATAAACATAGAGCCTTTAGCAACTTAAGAATCTATGAAGTAAATTAAATATCTAGAAGTTTTATAGTAAAGGAAATTGATAAAACTAAAGATAAAGGAAAAATAAACTACTAAGAATAAATTTTATGAAGAAAGCCCACCTAGGGAAAGAGGAAAAATGTGGGAAGAATTCAATGCACAAAGGTGACATCGTCTTCCTTTCTTCTGTCTTCTATAGTAGAAGTAGTCACACACACATTTTAACAATATCATAATATTTCGGCATTGTTGACTTTATCAAACACAAAGAAGAAAGTATAAATAGCACTAACACTGGATTACTCCATTTTGAATTTGATTCTTCCGTTAGAGTAAAACACTAAAAGTGTACATATTATCGTAAGACTACCATTAAATACGTTAAATAAGCCTCAAAAGTAACAAATTGGTAAAAGTATTGGAAAAATAGCTTTGATACATTGCATTTAAACTAAGGTCACATACATGATTGAAATCGCTGCTCTTAGTTGCTGAAAAATTAATTGAAATAGCATCTAGAAGCATTTAATAGTCATAAATTATCTTCATCTCCCATAGTATGGAACTTTGCCTCTTATAAACCTCCCCCTTCCCCCACCCGCCTCACTCTTTCATAATTTTCCGTGGTTTAATTATTGACACAACCTTATGGTTTGACCCTCTACCCCCAAAGACAATTTCTGGGTGCATCACTGGGGGTTATTCACAATGTTTATCTTGCTTTTGTCAACATTGATACACTTGTAAAAATTTAAAGCTGTAGAACTCATGGCTTGGATTATGAATCTACCGTACATAGAACAAAATTTAGTATTTTTTGGAAATCTCAAATAAGATTCTTCAAATGGTGATCCAATCTTCCTTTCTTCTGTCTTCTATAGTAGAAGTAGTCACACACACATTTTAACAATATCATAATATTTCGGCATTGTTGACTTTATCAAACACAAAGAAGAAAGTATAAATAGCACTAACACTGGATTACTCCATTTTGAATTTGATTCTTCCGTTAGAGTAAAACACTAAAAGTGTACATATTATCGTAAGACTACCATTAAATACGTTAAATAAGCCTCAAAAGTAACAAATTGGTAAAAGTATTGGAAAAATAGCTTTGATACATTGCATTTAAACTAAGGTCACATACATGATTGAAATCGCTGCTCTTAGTTGCTGAAAAATTAATTGAAATAGCATCTAGAAGCATTTAATAGTCATAAATTATCTTCATCTCCCATAGTATGGAACTTTGCCTCTTATAAACCTCCCCCTTCCCCCACCCGCCTCACTCTTTCATAATTTTCCGTGGTTTAATTATTGACACAACCTTATGGTTTGACCCTCTACCCCCAAAGACAATTTCTGGGTGCATCACTGGGGGTTATTCACAATGTTTATCTTGCTTTTGTCAACATTGATACACTTGTAAAAATTTAAAGCTGTAGAACTCATGGCTTGGATTATGAATCTACCGTACATAGAACAAAATTTAGTATTTTTTGGAAATCTCAAATAAGATTCTTCAAATGGTGATCCAACTCTAGGCCTTTAGTTACAAATTAATAATATAATGATTTGCTTAGTTCAAATTTCCAATTCCCTAAATTAACAATACATTTATGCAATGACTTTAAAAACCTAGTCATATTTTGTTTCCATATTACCTTTTCAAAACTTTTATATTGGTTTAGAGTTGAATATCTAATCTAAATCCAGTACTCATCTTCAAATCCCAAATCTCGAATTCAAATCTAAATAACAGAAAAAATGATGAACATAAGAGGAAGTATAAATATGATAGAATAATAGAAAATAAAAATGTTAATTAAATGTTAACATTGTTCCCTATAATCCATTCATTATAATATTAATACATTCAGTTAAGTGTTAAATTACTGGTCAAGGGTCTGGATGTTAAGTTCATTCTATAATTAGAAATTATACTAAACCACTACCAAACAGAATTAGAGCTATAAAACAAATTTCACCTGAAAATGAAAACTTATTTTGAGGATTTGAGTCTCAAATCCGAAATTTTCTCGAATCCTTGAATCTCGAATATCCTTAAGGATTTGAGTGATTTAAGGATCCCATCAATAATTTTATTCAAACCTCAGGGATGTATAGTATTTATAGTATTAATACATAATTTTTTTTACAACCATTACTGTTTCAAGCCTATCCCCATGGTCTTTTTTATTCATGCCATATATTTTCCACTACCAGCTAGCTAGGCCTGTCGTAGCTTCATATGCCTTATAAAAATCTAACTTAAGACTAGGTCAAGCACAACATCCAGTCCCCAGCCGTTAATTTATTAAAGGGAAAGGGTAAATCCATATTTTAGTCAATGATAAATTTTTGGCCATGCCGGGAATCGGACCCGGGACCCTCAACTGGGTAGGCAGACATACTACCAAGCTAAGGTGTCGGAAAAATAAAATAATTTAATTATATGTTGCAGCACAATAATTATTTCTAGACATGATAAAAGACAGACTTAACCAACTTTTATTAGACCACATTCTGACTAATTTCTGAAATATCAAGTGAAAAATTACTTTCTGTATGAGAAATAAATGGTACGGAACTCCTCACAGACTTTCTCGCTCACTTGTTGAAAATGGAGATATTTACTCAAAACTCGTAATATATGTGAAACAAAATAATATACACTAGCAAACCCAAGAATAAATTGCACTATACTTATATAAAACTTTTTTTTAGAGTCCCGGTTTTAAATTTTATAATTCCGTTTTTAAAGAATCAATGTCCTCATTTGTATGTTTGGACCGATAAAAAAAGATCAATGTTAGGTCCACAAGGGTCAACATTTTGTATTAAAATTTCAACTTCTGGTTAAAATTCTAGACATTTTATTAGGTGTTGCAAATCTTCATGCCATCGCATTGCTATTTATTAAATTCCTCATTTATAAATTTTGACCAATAAAAAATGTAAATATTGACTATTGAGTCTAAAATGGATATCGATCATTGTTGTACAAACATTTCTCCTAAGAAGTGTGAGGAAAAACAACATAATCTTTTAGAGACTTATATTTAATTTTTCTATGGAATTGGATAATTATTGCATTAAAACTTAAGTAGTATCTCTTTACAACTAAAGCTCACAAAATTGTATTAATATATTTGCCAATATCTCAGAAAATGTTGAATTTATAAAAATATATTCCATATAAAAGTTTTTTGTTTTTAATAGTACTACAATTTTCCAATGATAAGTTATTTAGTATCTCAAATATTTGCAGAAATATGTAAATTTCAGCTACTGTAAAGTACCCTAAAAGTCATTTTCACAGAAAAATGAAAATAGTCAATTTATTTATAATCTTAATCAACACCCAGATACGAATTTCAATCAAAATTGTTAAAGCCAATTTTGAGAGAATCGATTTTTTCTCTTTCCGCCCTTTCTTAAACTACTCTTAATTTTAAGTTTAAACAGACACGCAGACAGACGGCATTGCAAAGACCACTTTTTAGGGTTTGAGGGTTCATGAGATGTCGACATCCATCAACATTTCTGGTTAGATTTTTTTCACCGTCGCAATACTTTACCTTTAGTGTTCGAATAGCTATAAAAATATATATATGCATATAGCTTGAAAGTTATTGGTTTTATAAAAATATACTTTGATTAAAATATTTGTATTATAAATAGATCTACATATCTGTAATGATAAGTAATTTCATTTCTCAAAAAGTTTTGGAGATATGAAACAAAATGAGAATTTACGCATCAGACCAGAGCCCTTAAAGTTATTTTGCCGAAATATTGAGAGAAGCCATTTTGTTTGGAATATTTATAAAGGTTTAGAAATGAAATTTAATCAAAATCGTTAGAGCTGATTTTGAGAAAATCTACTTTTTCTCTTTTTGCCCTTCAGTAAACTACCCTTAATTTTAGGGTTAGATATCCAATTCCAAAACCCTTCGGGGCAACCTTATGAAAACCCTAGATGCTAAGTTTTAGCCCGAGCGGTAAAAAAGTTTAGGCTCTAGTGGGAGGTACAGACAGACAGACAGACGGAAAGTCAAAAACAACTTTTTTGGATTTGGGGGGTCATGAAACGTCATGATTAATCAAAATCTTGAGTTCGATTTTTTGACGATCACAATACTTTCTCTACCTGTAAGATAGCGAGAAAGTAAAAACCGGTCAGAGTAGGTCTATTTGTATAGTGTCAAAGATCTTTGGTTTTGTTCCTGTGTCCGAGTTGTAGTTAAAAAACGACCACTTGAATACCACTTTCAGAAAATCGGTTCTAAAGTTTGTTCACTAAAGTTCGTTCACGGTAGGAGTTTACCTCTGAAAGGCCTTTTTCCCTACCAGAAATCTATTATATAGTAGGATATTGGTAGGATAAAAGACCTTTCAGAGGTAAACTCCTACCGTGAATGAAGTATACCTTTAAGATATAAATTAATACACTTGAAAATTTAAATAATATGTTCTATCTATTACAGAAATTGAACAATGCATTTTCTATGATCAAAGCTAAAGATGATATCATCAATGGAAAGGAAGCCGACATAACCAAATTGAAAGGTGAATTGGAACGTATGAAGAGTTTAGAAAATGAGTTATTCACACTGAAGTTGGCACACCAAAAAATTTCTTTTGAGAAAACAGTAAGTATTAAATATTGTTATGTTTCAAAATAGTATTTGGGAATAAAGGGGTGTGTTGACTTTAATTAATATAATTATAATAAAACAAGAGTCTGCACACACAACATGATATCCAAAATATATAAATAATAATCATCGATACCCATCTTGGTGGCATAGTTAGCTAACGCGCTGGTTACTTGTTGAGTTAGACTGCCGAGAACGGGAAGATCGAGGTTCGAATCTCTTTTGGGTGAACTGAGGATGGTTTTTCCTAAATGATTTTCCACCCTCCCTCCACACAAATGTGGGTTCACTTCCTCTAAATTCAACCTTCCCAATTCCAAACCCAGTAGCGTAATTAGTACTTGAGCGTACAACCCGAACAGGTAGTAGACGCGGTGCTATAATTAATTAATAATCATTGATCATCATCATTTGTTTTCAGGTTGTGGCAGTTAAGCAAAATGCCTTCCTCTTCCTTTCAACATTTTCCCTACTTTATATGCTTCCACTCTTGTCCTCTCACTTGCACACCATCTGTTATCTGCTGCTCCCATTTATTTCTTGGTCTTTCTTGCTATCTTTTCTCCTTCTAAGTTCATCTCCATCATTCTCTTTCCCATCCTCATTACATGGCCATACCATCTTTCCTTGCTTCCTTTACTATCTTGTGTACTTCATGTACCCCAACTATTGGCCGACCAACTAAGAGATAAGACTTTGTTTCTTAAATAACTACAATCAATGCTCGATAACTCTGACCTCGATATCTCAAACTTCGAATAACTTGAACAAAATTGCTTTCTGAAAATAAAATTTTATTTAGAAACACGCCAACCGCATGCTGCCAGGCTAAAGATGTTACAGAAGTATTGTAATTCAGGGGTTTGGCGGAGATCTTGCAACGCAGCGCTACTACCCCTCCCATCTCACCCCCACGCTGGAACACCATAAGCTTCCAATCATGCCACACCAGTTGAGAGAAAAACCTAGTCAAGTGAACCTCTGTCAAACAATGGCATCAAACAAGAGAAAGTGCACTTATTTAAGTGTCTTAGAGAAACTGAAACTTATTGAACAATTAGAGTCCAGTGTTTCTGTGGCTAATGTGTGTAAAGAATATGGCATCGCCAAACAGACAGTTTCAGGCATAAGAAAGAACAAGGATAAGTTGAAGACGTTTTATTTACAGTGTGATGTCGAAAAAACAGTTTCCTCTAGAAAACGACTGAAGTTACCTAGTGACACAAACCTGGAAAAGGCTGCAAATAAATGGTATGTGCAACATCGGTCTAGCGGGGTCGTAGTTCGTGGTGTGGAACGTCAGGCGGCAGCTGAGAGACTTGCTAAACACATGATGGCTGGCTGTATCGTTTCCTCAACCGGCATAGTTTTGTTAACAATAGAAGGTTTGATGAAGCGCTAAGTGCCGATAAAGCTAGTTTTGAGCCATTTAGAACAAGACTTGAAACTCTTAAGTAAGGAAGAAGGATTAACTCGTGCACACCTATACAATGCTGATGAGACCGAGCTGTTATGGCGTTCGCTACCTGAAAACACGCAGGCTTACAAGCATGAGGGCACTGTACCTGGACAAAAGCTTAGCAAAGAGAGATGTCCAGCCTTATTGTGTGCGAATGCAGATGGAAGCCATCGCCTTAAATCAGCTATAGTCGGCAAATCACGCCAGCCTAGTGTGCTTAGCTCTATACTGGATGACCTACCTGTGCATTATACTAAATCAAAAAATGTATGGTTCACACAAGTAATCACACAAGACTGGTTTCAAAAACAATTTGTTCCTGAAGTGCGACAATTCCAAATTGAGATTCTGAAGTTTGCCCCTAGTGACGTCAAGGCAGTTTTACTTGTTGACAATGCTCCATCCCATCCAACTAAGAAGATGTGTAACAGTGACGGAAACATTAAGTGCCTGGCATGCCTCTCATTACCACCTCACTTATCCAACCAATGGATCAGGGCGTAATTTTGACATGCAAGAGATTGTATAGAAATAAGTTTTTTGATGAGGTGATGGTGGTACTGAAGGAACCTCAGAATAAAGAAGAGGACACGCGAGGACAGAGAACGTTGCAGAACATCCGCAACTAGAGCATCAAGTCAGCGATTTTAAACTGGGCCTCTTCTCGGAATGAAATAAAGACGTCCAATGCTTGTTAACTGCTGGAATAAACTTCTTTTTGACAAAGATGTAGAGCATAATTTAGAGGGTTTTGAGGTCAGTGATTTCCATCAGACATTGTTAGAGGTTGGTGAAACTGGGCCCACCGAAGAAAATATTTGTGAGTGGTTAGATGAAGAAGATGGAGACCCTTGTTACCAGATCCAGACAAAGGAAGAGGTCGCTCGCGATGTTATGTCTCCTACCACCACAGACCAGAATACAGACAACGATGAGGAATTACAGCCCTTGTCTAAGTCGAAGCTGTCAAGTGCTCATGAAGCTCTAGATATACTTATTGGTGTCATAGATTTGACTTCAGACCCTGAGCTACAGCCATTCTATGGACACTTCAGGGCTGCACGTGAGATAATTGTTCAGAAGCAACATCAATAATAGGTGACCTGGTGGTCTAGGGGTAAGGTGTCAGACTTCTGTACTGGCGGCTGGGGTTCAATCCTCGGTCCCGGCACAGATTTATCTGTTTACCGAACCCTTCCTTCACCTCTGACAAGACATATTGTGAATGTGGGGAATGCCAGGCCTCCACCGTGGTTCGGATTCCACGTTAAACTGTAGGTCCTTCATTTCATCTCACAATCGCCCTACCATTACACATTAGCGTAAGTGCGTATAACCCGAACGGGTAGTAAGACGCGGTGCTAATAATAATAATAACATCAATAATATTCACAGAAGAAGATTGACAGCATCTTCAAACCTACGTCTGCTGAGCAAAATATCGTCCCAGTGGCACACCAATCACCATAATGCTCCTATAATAGGCCTAGGCCACAGACAAATAATATACCTAAACACTCAACTTCCAGGTTAAAATGGTTACACTCCTTTTGGCAGTTTGAGTCCCTCACCACTAGGATCGCTGCGGTTAGTCCTATCATCTCCCAGCAGTGACACTAGCGAGGCCTAGTGTTGAAGATCTAAAGCTGGCAAAAGGAGCGCAGCGAAACCCCCATACGGATCAACTTCCAGGTTAAAATGGTTACACTCCTTTTGGCAGTTTGAGTCCCTCACCACTAGGATCGCTGTGGTTAGTCCTATCATCTCCCAGCAGTGACACTATCGAGGCCTAGTGTTGAAGAACTAAAGCTGGCAAAAGGAGCGCAGCGAAACCCCCATACGGTTGAGAGTTTGTTTCTTACTTGTCTGTGGCCTAGGCTTACTGAAAGAAGATGTGAATCAGCCTCTGACTAAAATATTGAGGTCAGTAAGTTAGTGTAAATTTTATCATTCTGCACATACAGTACAGTATATAGACAATTTGCCAATAGTACTATAGGCCTATTGTAATCTCAACCTTCCTCATTCCAATACCTAGCTGTGTTATTTGTGTATGTGTCTTATCTGATGTATATAGTTTGCCTCATCACATTAAAATATAATATTACTTTGGATAAATATCAGTTTTCATTCTTTAGGCACAACTTTATTTCCACTCGGATAGACAAACATTTCATAACTCGGATAGACATCCGCCCCCTTTAGTACGAGTTATCGATCGTTGACTGTAACACCCATTTATATACCTTTTTACTAGCTTTTCCCATGCCTTCATCTCCTTCCATTCTTAGAATCGTCAGACGTATTTCATAAAGTTAATGAGTTTTAATTCTATGCTCACACTACGATAAGAGAAGAAGACTTGTATAGCAATACGTTTTTTTATAACAAGTTTAAATATTAATATTAGGTCCATTTTTAACAAACTAACAACTCAAGATTTTCGATATTATATTCACGCCCTTCAAAATAAAAATTTGGAACAAAATTATAAAAAACAATCTTTCATAAAACTAATTAAGTTTTCAAAAATCTATTTTTAAAAAACCCTTAAAAAAAGTTTGATAAAAAACCAAAACTTACTGTATAATCTTATTTATCATGTAAAACAATTTCCAGATACCTACTATGAACTAAACCGTTTGTCTATTATTGAGAAATTGTAATTTTCAGTAACCAGACATTAGTAAATTACCCTTATAATAATTTTTATTAAAAACAATCATAGTGATATTTATCAAGTAAAGTCCGCATGTATCAATTTTGAACAAAATTTCAAAAATTGTTTTAGTGATTTGATTCATAATTGATCATGTATTTGGATTTTGTTACATGATAAATAATACTATAATGGTTTTGTGTAACACATTTCATTTAAGGGTAGTCCTCCGAGGACTTATTTTTGAACTACTTTTAATTTTAGAGATTGGATTAAAATCACAACTTCTTCTTGAGGTATGACCACACAACATCTGAATATTGAGTTTTAATGAGATCCATTAAACTGGTTCGGCTTTAGCCGCAGGTACAGGCAGTTTTAATTTAGGGTCACGGAAAATGTCTAGGTTCCATCAAAATAAAGGATGGCCACGCACCTGAAGAACTGGTAAAATAGGAAATTTTGAGAAAACAAGGAATTCCACAAAAAAAAAACTGAAATATTTGTGTATCTGCAACACTAAACTATTATCTTTAAATGCTTTTGCACATAAAAAAAAGCAAATTAAAGAACTATATTTGCTTATTTGAATCCATATCTATTCCCCTATTCTTCTTTTTTCTTCTCCCTGAAATTTTTGAGTTTCTTAACAACTGCATACATTATCTTATTAAAGGCAAAATCATTATTTTCTAAACACTAATTACATGACTTCATGTTAGTCACTTTTATGAAAAATTATTCATCTATACTACTTTCTAAAACAGAGGTACCCAAATTTCCTAGACTGAAGTAGCCCTTAAACTAGGAAAAAATACATGCTTGAGCCCTATAATTTTTCTACACTAATATTATAAACTTAAAACGACAGTTAAATCTTACAAGCATACAAGTATAAAACAAACAAAAACATCAAATATTCTGACTGTTTGGAAAATGTCCTTTATTCAGATTCGAAATAATTGGTTATCCTAAATTACTGATGCTATTTTATATTGAGAAAAACAAATTACATTTTAAAATTACCTCAAAGAGCTTGAAATGGCGGAGTCCAGTTTGAAAAACACTGCTCTAAGGTGTCTGGACAAATTGGTAATTCCCTCTCTAAAACTAAGCATACAGAATTTTTTATTAAGTAAATAGTAACAACTTTGCAAAATGAAGGTGGGAATTTTCAAAGATTACAATAACTTATCTATATAAGAAAATAAAATGTTGTCCGATTCTTCTTTGAGAAAATTGAAAATTATCACTACACCATTACAGGGCCTTCACAAAAGCGATAAAATTATGATCCACTGTCAACAAACATCAAATTGATTCATGCTATTAAATTAAGGGGAATAGACCTAATAATCTATTATTATTTGGTGTTCTGCCTTGGGATAAATTTGTTGCTTTTGTCAGTGAACTAAGACCACTAATTCACCCTATCCTCTGCCTCTTCCTTCAGCTTCCAGAATTTTCTTCTTTCCCTCAAATCATCCTTCTATGGCTTCATGCAGAAGACAGTTCCTCCTAAGGATGTGTTTGATCCAATTCTGCTTTGCGCCAAAGAATCATGTCCAAAATGGTTCTCTTCTCACCCACACTTAAGACTTTTTCATTTGTGATCTTTTCAAGTCTTTTCCAGCACCACATTTAATAGCCTATTAACTAACTAAAATGGTAAAAATTATTATTTATTAGTCTATATTTGGAAGAATGTATAGGAAAGGTGGATAGAAACATATAAAAGAGGGACGAACACAATATGGCCTTAACAATGAAAAGAAGAACAGAGTTCACACTTTACACTGCTGCCAATGGACAAAGAGGTAATGGTTGCCTCTTAAAGAAAATTGATCGTCACCGCCCAATCCCCCGACCCAGGTTCCATTCTATCAGAACTCATCAGGGAGGAGTGTGAAACGCTCAATGCAACTTCCTAAAAGAGAGGAAAAAAAAGGGAGAAAAAGGAAAATAGAAAAGAATGATAGAACACATAGATAGGAACATGTAAAAGGTATAAAATAAAGGACAAACACAGGAAAAGGACATTGGATGCGAATATATAATGATATAACTCAATAAGAAAAACCTCTTTTCACTTTATTAGGTAATTGTATTATATTTGGAAGAAGGTATAGGTATATTTATTAGTTTATTAATTTGAATCAAATATCAATCTTAGGAAATTATTTGAATTAAATATTAATACCGTATTTGACCGAATAGACCAATAGCTACTATTAACAACCTTACTTTCTTCCCCAGCTACAATTATAGATCCCGACAGCTATCACATCCACAGCTACTGTTANCTGGACACGGGAATCGAACCCGGGACCTTTGGCTTAGTACGCCAATGCTCTTACCACTGAGCTATCCAGGATTCGTCTCGTGCCTATGGTCATGGCCGAAGGTCCCGGGTTTGATTCCTGTGTCCAGGTGTCATTTTTCAATTTTCAGAATATGATAGATAAGAGGGACTATCCCCACTAAAATATATTAACAATAGTTTCGACTATTTGTTTCATTAAAACATGGATATGTTAAGAAATTTACCACTTTCAAAAAAATCAGGGAACTTTTATAGTTGTACAAAGAAAATTGTATATTTGGCTGCCCAGGGAAGCACATGATCGGATGAGTTTAGTCAAATTCTCCCTCTTCTTCTCTCCTTCCCCCATTCTTCCTCAATTACTCTCGTCCAAATTTTTCCTCTCACTAGCATACATGCTGTTTATCTGCTCCTCCCATCTCTTTCTTGATCTCCCTTGCACTCTTTTACCTTCAAACCTTAACTCCATCACTCTTCTTGGTATTCTTTCCTTTTCCATCCTCATTACATGTCCATACCATATCACCCTTGTTTCCTCTGCTATCTCGAGTACCGCCTGTAGCCCAACTCTTACTTGAACATCTTCATTTATACTCATACATTTCCTTGTGACAGCTAGAATTCCCCTCAAAACTTCATGTCGAGGGAAGAAAAATTTCTTAATAGTATCTTATTCAAACAATTCTAAAAATATTTCTTTATAACAAACTGAAGTACTTTTTTTTAACATCTTCATAATTTCCAATATGAGTTTTAATCAGGGAAATTTTGATTTTCGGGATAGTGGAAAAAACAGGAAGCTTTTTTTTATAATCATGTGTGGCCATCCTGACTAAGGAAAATCATTACAGAGATGTGGTACATTGTGATAGAGGAAGGGAAAAATTCGATTAAATTTGACATACATTATACTTAAGAGGCAAAATGTTGACAGTTATTTTCATAGGGAAAAGAGAAAAATAAATAACAGCTTACACCACTGTAACTGGTGGTGAAGGTAATGGTTGCCTCTTTTAAAAAATGACTCTTTCTGCCAAATAACTTGGCCTAGGAGGCAGTGTGCTGTGTGATAGAACGATAAGCTAATCTCTCTGCAGTAAAATTTGCTCCAATAATCTCTAAAGCTATCCACACACGCTCATACTGTTGTCGAAGACACACACGGTTTCTAGTCTGAATGGATCAAATATCTGAGCGTGTGTGGGGTCTTCAGACCAAAGTCGGATGATGTTTGTCAAAACAAAGTTCATCAGATTGATTAAGAAAATCATTGACTGATTTCAGACAATTTTTGCCTTAACCTGAGTGTGTGTTTGTGTGTGTGGCATTCATCGACAACAGTTTGACAGATTTGAGGCTGCACAGTTGTTCACTTCCCCATATGTTTCTAGTCCCATACTGCATTTGGTAAACTCAGAGGTGACATGTGTCGAGTGTTTAACCGCTAGAATGCTAGAATCCAATATTTGGTCCAAACCTTCTTCAGTTTCCTTTTGGGTTTGTTCAGCAGGGGCACAACTACTAAATCAGATGTAACATTTTTTTTCCCCACCCCATTCACTGTCACTAAAACAATTTCTCAAGTTTTTAACTCTAACTTTAGATGTTTAACCAAACCTAGTACAATTATAAAACTGTAACTCACAAACCACTATTCTGATAGCATACAGATAACTACAACAAAATACCACACCGATATCTGTGGCTGGCCGTAGTTGACTGATCTCACTAAACAGTAGTCTGTGCGTGTGTAAACAGCCTGCTTCAGGTAACATATGTCACCTGCTTCGGTGGCCACATGGTCCAAGTCGTCACTGTCATGTTGGACTTGACTGTTTATGACAGGGAGATCAAGGTTTGAATACCGGTCGTAGTTTTCCCAGAATGATTTTCACCTCCGCCTACCCCTCTCAAATGCATAAGTTCATCAGATTGATTTAGAAAATCATTGACTGATTTCAGACAATTTTTGCCTTAACCTGAGTGTGTGTTTGTGTGTGTGTGGCATTCATCGACAACAGTTTGACAGATTTGAGGCCACACAGTTGTTTGCTTCCCCATATGTTTCTAGTCCCATACTGCATTTGGTAAACTCGGAGGTGACATGTGTCGAGTGTTTAACCGCTAGAATGCTAGAATCCAATATTTGGTCCAAACCTTCTTTAGTTTCCTTTTGGGTTTGTTCAGCAGGGGCACAACTACTAAATCAGATGTAACAATTTTTTTCCCCACCCCATTCAAGTTTTTAACTCTAACTTTAGATGTTTAACCAAACCTAGTACAATTATAAAACTGTAACACACAAACCACTATTCTGATAGCATGCAGATAACTACAACAAAATACCACACCGATATCTGTGGCTGGCCGTAGTTGACTGATCTCACAAAACAGTAGTCTGTGTGTGTGTAAACAGCCTGCTTCAGGTAGCATATGTCACCTGCCTCGCTGGCCACATGGTATAAGTCGTCACTGTCATGTTAGACTTGACTGTTGATGACAGGGAGATCAAGGTTTGAATACCGGTCGTAGTTTTCCCAGAATGATTTTCACCTCCGCCTACCCCTCTCAAATGCATAGTACACTTAATTTAAATTACACCTTCCTCATACTTAACTTGTTAGCATAACTAGTACATATGCATATGACCTCAACCGGTGCTAAAAAATACATAAATATAAAATCCATGATATATTAATTAACTTTATGTTATTTAAGGCTTGCTATGTATAATGCTGTCTAAGAGTCTGCTCCGGTGCCAAGATGGTACATTAACTGGCATTAGAATTGGATATTCCTTATTGAATATACTGTTTTATACTAAGTTAGTTTGTAAGCTGTGTACTAAACTAACACACAAAGAGTACATTAAATAGCTTGTTATCATGTAATCATCAATACAGTCAAATTTTCATAGGAAGGGTCTTTTAGAATAAACAAATACATTTTTTGCGGTCAAAATTGATAACTTTTAATATATTATCATTATCTTAAAGGTATTGATAATATATATCTAAGTCTGAAAATTGGACTGTATATTTGGCATTTATCATTTTATTCGTGATGCTCCTGATTAATACTCATATAATTTTTTGTCTATACATTTTAGTCACGAGCTGGAAAATCTACAATCTAACCACACCTCAGAAACTGAAAATCTGAAATCAGTGATACAATCTCGATGGGATGAGATTCAAAAGGTAGCATCTGATTTGAAAGAAGCGACAGATGAAAGGATCGAGATAGAGGAGCGACTGGTTGAAAAAAATGACCTCATTAGAAATTTACAAGAGGAGGTATCTTATATTTTTTTGATTTTTGTAATGTGTAACAAATGAATAGTGAAAGTAGGGAATTTAAGAGTAGGTTTAATTTAATTGAAACATAAACGATAGTTATTATAACATTAGGTCAACCACTCTAGTATGAGTATTTTTCACTCAATTTTGGTTTTGTTCACGTTAATTCTTTATTTTTATAGAAAATAATAATAGTTGTACCAAATTTTATCATTTTTTGGGGTTAGATTCTTTGAATTGTAAAATTACACCTAGACACGGGAATCGAACTAGGGACCTTTGGCTTATTATTCTAATGCTCTAATCGGTGAGCTCTTCATGAGCTATTACGTGGCCAGGGTCATTTACACTAATATTTTAAGGTCGCACAAAGCCCTTCTGAATCAATGGTGGCCGCGTTAACTGATAAATCGCGATCTTGATTGCTCACTCATATGTAGCCGACGATTTCCGCACGTTCACAGACTTTGCCTTAAAATACGAGTGACGAATGAACCTGGGCACAGGACTCCTATATAGCTCAGTGGTTAGACCATTGGAGTACTAAATCAAAGGTCCTGGGTTTGATTCCCTTGTCTAGTTGCCATTTTTCAATTTAAAGAATATGATATTTAGATATGGATAGAACCACAATTAAAAAATATAATAGTATGGCTATTTAATTCATCATTTTTAAACGTAAATTTACTCACAGTTCAGTCAATTTTTACTAGAACATTTTCATTTGACAGTTAGAAAAGCCGAGGATAGAACCACAATTAAAAAATATAATAGTATGGCTATTTAATCCATCATTTTTAAACGTAAATTTACTCACAGTTCAGTCAATTTTTACTAGTACATTTTCATTTGACAGCTAGAAAAGCCGCTATATCTAATTTCATATATTCATACATCATGTCATTTTATCTGCAGCTATCACTTTTGATAGATATTATTAATACTTATAAAATAAAAATAAGATAGAAGAGTGGTAAAACTGCTGGTAGTGGTAGACTACTGCTTTGACCAAAGATGAAATTTGGAATATCCTTTTCAAACTTATGCTTTAACTGTTTAAAAAGTTTTTTTTTTTTCAACCAATATTTCATGGACCAAGTTTTTATTTAGCAAACCCATCTTTCTTTATTTTTAACCTCAAAAATTAAAATAAATCAGCAACTTTTCTCCGAGTGATTACAAATTATATATGTACACTATGTTTTCTATCTAAACCTTTTGTCAAATATACTTACTTCATTGCTTTATTTAAGAATTTATTTAGGTTATGTTCTATATATTTTTATTATTAAAAAAGCAACCTACGTCTACTGTATGTTGTTTTTTCAAATACTGGATTTTACAAAGTTCATTTTTAACACTATTCACAAATGTTTAAATCTAGTTAAAAGTATGCATGATAGTATTAAAAAAGCAACCAACGTCTACAGTATGTTATTTTTTCAAATACTGGATTTTACAAAGTTCATTTTTAACTGTATTCACAAATGTTTAAATCTAGTTAAAAGTATGCATGATAGTATTAAGATTACAGAAAAAGTATTCTCTCATTTATGCCAGGATCACGATCAACGTAACGTAACGTAAAGGATCTCCTCGTGTGTTTAAATGGAAGTGATCACGATGCAGTTAATTTAACGTTGACTTGACTTGCAGTTAACTTAATGTAAGATATGTCCTAGTAGGTCTTTTACTATGAGTGAACGTTACTTGAAGGGTTTCACATGATCTAGCCAGCCAATAATTGTGCGAGTGATGTCAACAGGGATATTTAGTAATTAATTTGTTGGTTTTAGACCAAGGTCTACTTTTTAGCTTAAGTTCTAGTGATCAGACATTGAAAGAAAATAATTAAACTAAAATAGGAACGCTAAATTTTCTAAAAAGGTTTATAATAGATATTTATTATATTGATTGAAAACTGTAAACATTCACAGATCATCACTTTACAAATAGTACAAATCACAGATCCTACTCGTGAATGAAGATGTTTGGCTCGAGTTGTTACGTTAAGTTACGTGAATCGTGATCACACATCAGTTTTCTTAAGTTAAGTTAACTTTAAGTGAATGTTATGTTAAGTTGATTGTGATCTCGATATTAGTGGTCAGCTTTATACAACATATGAAAACTCATAATCCTAACTTATTTATTCTGTTATAGTGTGACAATCTAAAGATGCAGAGTGAAATGAAAGAGCAAAAGATGTCTGAACTAATAAGAATGTCAGAAGTACAAAGGGAAGAAAAAACTAATATCGAAAAATTGTTGTCCGCAAAGAGTGAGGAAATAATGAAATTGTGTAAAGATTTGGAAGATGCTCACACACAACAAGAAGAATGGAAGGTCAAGTTTGAGAAACTAGAAATAGAAATGGCCGAACAAAATGATAATACTAGCCACGAGTGGGAAAAGAAATGGAAAGAAGCTATCAAAGAAAAGGATCAAGCTGTGATTGAATCCCAAAAAATTGTCGATAAAATAAAGAAAGATGTTGAGGTTAGACTACACAGTGAGTTGGACAAGTTGAACAAAATAAAGGAAGACGTTCTTCAGAGTAGTACCAAAGAAATTGGTGATATTGTAAATGAAAAGGATACTATTATTGAAGAACTTAAAGAGATTATAAAAAAAGAAAAGGAATCAAAGGAAAA
>CABFOW010001933.1:39874-78295 GCA_902141385.1 Timema californicum
AAGTGGACCATGAAAAATGAAACACACAGGAAATTAAAAAAAATAAACAAAACAACTTGAGATGGACCACTCAAATCCTCTATTTCTAAAATCCCTTGAATCCCATGGTATTTTTATGATTTGAGATTCATAAAATACTCAGGAACGTATCTCAAATACAATTATGAAGACCTTGATTCTATATAACAATTCTAACCAATCAGTAAAAGCAATTATATAAACTTGTATAGTTGGTAATGTTACAAAATTTTACAAAAAAGGACAAAATTGTATTTATATACTACTTTATTAAAAAAGAGTTTTCTCTTTGTTGTTTATGATTTAATATACATTGCAAACAAAATATCATTTGTCAGTGGCAACAAGTCTTGAACACATAAAAAAAATATCTAAATACTTTCACTTTCACTTTAACTAAATTTGTATATTTTTAAAGATTTGAATTTGTATTTGAGATTTGAAAGATAATTTGTTATTTGGTTTTTATAAAAATAGGTTTCAATCCATCTCTAACAAAAAACTAAAATAATTACTGGTGTATTTATACATTTAGGATATAACATTTTTCTTTACATCCCTTACTGTTTCCAGCCTGTGGCCGGGTCAGTTTAGTAAAATGCCTCCATCTTCCTCTATTTTTCCACCATTCTTCTCTCACTTAAATACTTTCTGTTATCTGCTCCTTCCCTCTTTATCTTGGCGGTCTTTTCCCTACATACTTCATTCCAAAATTTTCTTCCGCATCCTCTCTCTTTCCATCCTAATTACATGTCCATACCATCTCAAGCACTCCCTGTACCCGCACTATTTTCTTGATAACTTCATTCCTGATCTAGTCTGTTTTTGTGACAGCTAATATCCTCCTCATAAACTTCATTCTCATGACCTCCATTTTCCTAGTCTCTCTTACATTCAATACACATGTTTCCGTTGTATATGTGACAATGGGTACAAAGTATGCCCTGTACAGTACTTCTTACACTTCAAGAGGACTTCCTTCTCCATAGCAAGTCTCTTACACACCTATAGAATAACTCTCTCTGTTGTCCTCTTCCCATTAAATCGTCTCTACTTCCACCTGTCTCCTCAATTACACTTTCAAGATATTCAACTTTCTTGTACATATAGCTCAAAAAACAACTCTGTATTTAATCCATCCTCTCTAACTTTCTCCACCCTTCCCTATCCCTGCATACTCCGCTCGCTACCACAACATCCATATAGACAAAGAGGTAATGGATGTCTCTCAAAGAAAATTGATCATCGCCGCCCAATCCCCCGACCTAGGTTTCATTCTATCAGAACTCATCAGGGAGGAGTGTGAAACGCACAACGCAACTTCCTAAAAAAGAAAACAAAAAAAACAAAAGAGGAGAAAAAGGAAAATGGTAAAGATAGTACATATAGATAGGAACAATTAAAGGCATAACATAAAGGACAAACACAGGAAAAGGACATTGGATGCGAATATATAATGATATAACTCTATGAGGAAAACCTCTTTTCGCTTTATGAGGTAATTGTATTTTATTTGGAAGAAGGTATAGGAAAGGTGGATAGAAACATATAAAAGGGGGACAAACACAATATGGCCTATACAATGAAAATAAGAACACAGTTCACACTTTACACTGCTTTCAATGGACAAAGAGGTAATGGATGTCTCTTAAAGAAAATTGATCGTCACCGCCCAATCCCGACCCCCTTTTATATGTTTCTATCCACCTTTCCTATACCTTCTTCCAAATATAATACAATTACCTCATAAAGCGAAAAGAGGTTTTCCTCATAGAGTTATATCATTATATATTCGCATCCAATGTCCTTTTCCTGTATTTGTCCTTTATGTTATGCCTTTAATCGTTCCGATCTATATGTACTATCTTTACCATTTTCCTTTTTCTCCTCTTTTGTGTTTTTTTGGTTTTCTCTTAGGAAGTTGCGTTGCGCGTTTCACACTCCTCCCTGATGAGTTCTGATAGAATGAAACCTAGGTCGGGGGATTGGGCGGTGACGATCAATTTTCTTTGAGAGACATCCATTACCTCTTTGTCCATTGGCAGCAGTGTAAAGTGTGAACTGTGTTCTTATTTTCATTGTATAGGCCATATTGTGTTCGTCCCCATTTTATATGTTTCTATCCATCCTTCCTATACCTTCTTCCAAATATAATACAACATCCATATAGTTAGTCTTACATGGCCTACCCCTTCATTTTGATCCACACACACTCTACCTTCATATATTCGCTTCATTACTCAATCCACACTCATCCTCTCAACAAATCTCAAATCGAAGTAAGACGCTTCTTTCATATTGACCTATTGAATTCCCTTTCAAATCACATTCTTTCAGCGCCCATTCTTTATCGACTGTCCGTAGTGTGCTTATAATTGTGTGAGAAGGTGCTTAAAATGTTTTCTAAACCTATGGTCAAAGTGTTGATACAATATTGTTTTTGTCATTTCACATATTATTACACTACATATTAAACATGACTGTTTTGAAAGTTATTCTATTAATTTTTACCCTATTACACTGATATAGCCCGATAATTTGGCATATTTGTAGTCCAGCTTTACCGAAGTACCGAGATTCCTTGATCTTCGGATTTTTACTATAATTACTTCTTTAAACCTTGAAAAACACAGGGAATTTTCTACTTATGAAATAGTGGTATTCAGGTGTCCTCTGTATTTGTCACTGTATCTTGTTATTAATTGATTAAAACTATTTTTCAGGACATAATGAGGATGATGACTATTGAAGACAAAGAATTAAGAAGTCAATTAGTGCTTAAAGACAAGGAGATAATCTCTGTTCAATCAAATTTAGCATCCAATGAGAAAGAAGTTAGAGCACTTACCGAAAAGATTGCAGAATTGGGAAAGAATCACAAAGATTTAACTTTGGAAAAGGTAAGTACACTCAGTTTATCCTAAAAGGGAGCGGTCATTTCTTGACAGATTATACTATGACCCTATATTATTAGATATGCTATAATCGAAACGTACAAGGCGAGTTTACTACTTTTTTAAAGACTAAAGTGTGTACCTTTTAATTTTTTAATGCTTCAGTTGTGCTAAATCATTAAGTGGTCATGGTAAAAGTATTTATAACTTGTTTTTAAATATAAATTTAATATTTCAGCTATATAATTTTGTACCTAATATGATATATAGTCTAATTTTCACAGGAAAAACCCTTTTTAAGAAAATACAGACCTATTTTTTTGCCACTAACATTGATTATAATATGTTACTATATTATTAGTCTTATTTCATAGTTAATGATATTATTTATAAAAAGTAACAGCTTTAGATCACATGACTTGATGTATGAATACGTAAAAGTAGATCTAGTAACTATTTTAGCTATATTGAATATACCACAATTTTCTTACGAATAAACACTAGAGCGGAATGAAAAAGTAATGTTTTTAATTCAAATCTCTAATAGCGATAGAAACTTTCCTCTTGACTGATGTGATGGACTGAATAAAACATCAAAGTAATCATTAAAGTTTTAGAGATGCTTCAAACAGGTTGAAATTTAATATGTTTGTGCTTTTTCCATTATTTTTTATACATTTTAGAAGACGGGAAGTTTTTTGAATTCAAATTTTTAATAACAATAAAAACATACTTTTGACTATTGTAATCAAGTAACAAAAATATTAAATCAATCATAATTTATTGGAGTGTTGCAAACAGTTTGAAATATTTGCTTTTTGTGATTTTTGGATATTTTTTTACATCTTTGAACTTGCTCATTCGTGGTGGTTGGCAATGGCAAATCACATACTTCGTTTGTCTGCGGCGACAAAAAAACTGCCAGAAAATCTTTGTAGAATGGCAGAACGCATAATTAAAGTACAGTAGGGTTCTTGTATCTGCTGATTCAGTATCCAAAGTTTACAGCTGCCCAATTTTATTTACTTTTAATTGAAGGAAAATAAGGTATATAGGTCACAATGCCTACAACCTCACCCCACTAAATCTTCTCATCGTGGGCATTATGCTATAATATTATCATCATCATCAGTTATCATCATCAGTGATCATCACAAGAAGAATGGAGAATAGTAAGTACACTCTAGTGTACAGTACACATTGTTATTACTTTATTTCATATTCTTAGTAGTTTATTTTTCCTTTTTCTTTAGTTTTATCAATTTCCTTTATTATAAAATTATCTAGCCATAGGACCACCTCATTTTTAAACATTTTATTTCATGTTGGTAATGTCTTGAGGTCAATAATTTATGAATTAAACTTTACTGTATTTATGTATGTTACATGAATATCATGTTATATAATAGTTGGGTACTATCCGCAGTTTCGCATAACTGTGGTAGTTCTAGGAACGTATTACCCGCGGATATAGGGGCCCTACTGTATATTCACATGTTTGGTTCCACACAAAGCTGAAATCATGTATTCATGGCTCAAAGCACTTTGGCTAAGGACACATGAACGATTTTTCCCGCTCGGGCCTCAGCTTCAAAAGTCGCGAATACAAAAGTTGTATAGGGGGATGCTAGACGGAGTGATAAAAGCAGAATAGTTGCAGCTGCAAAATTCATAAAAGAGAGGCTACATAGAGTGACTTAAACAGCTTGTCGCCCATGATTTCTCTTTATTGTTGTCTGCATTTCAATTGGGAAAACATTCTTTTTAATTATACCAGGAAAATGATTTGTCACTCCAAGCTATGTGGTGGTGCGTCTGGCTGTGACCAAGGGTGTCCATGTGGATTTTCCATATGGGGAGCGTATTGGAGTCCCATTTGCCCCTCCTTGAGAGAAAATTTCATGAATATAACCTTGAGGGAGGGGTTTTTAGAGCATCTGTACTTAATTCTGAGCTAATTATGAAAATCAAGAGCCAATTTTCGCAAAAAATATTTTTCTGAAAAATTAACAAAAAATAAAATTTGGTTGTAGCTGAACCCATTGAAAGTAAAATTATATTTTGCCAAGTTTATTGAACAGAACAAAATGAAAAGAAGCTGAGGGAATGAGAGGAAATGTACATTTTATCATTTTATCTCTGGTAAGTCGGATATTGACCATTCAATGTTGTTTAAAGTAAACTGCAGCCAAATCCCAAACGTACAATTTTATTTTTTCATAAAAAATAAATAAAAAAATTGCACAGTGATAAGGGGGCCAGTGGCTGTAACATCATTGATTATAGTCCATCGACGGGAACGTTTCAACGCATGTAATAATTGCTTCACTAACAATAAAAATATAAAATTTATCACAGAAAATGTAAATGTGGCTTTGAGTTACATTTGAATGACATTTGGAAGAACGTGGAGACACAACCTTGGTGGAGGAGCGTCCCTCGGTTTTTGTCACATGTGTCCCAGGTAGAGAGGTGGGATATGTCGCCTGGAAAATGGATCCCGGCGCATTCTGACGTGACACAACCTTGAAGCCAAATCTGATGTACCTCGGTCGTGCAATATTTATCGCTTGTCTAGCATACCACCATTTAAACACTTGTTTTCCATTTTTCACGTGACCAAAACAGCTTGAATGCAGCGGGAAAAATCGTTCGTGTGGCCTTAGCCTCATTCTCGGCTCCTTCCAGATCACCTTTAAATGTAATTGATACAGACATTCAAAGAAATGCCTACTTTGCAGCACCTTCTGGTGTGCTTGATGGGTGACGAATGGAAGCGCGAGAGAGCTAGGCCTACGTTAACTACTTAAATCGAAGATGGAATACAAAGGAGGAATAGAAAAAATTGTTATTCCGGCTATAAACTTCAAAGCTGAAGACTATATTAATGTGATCACTTGATATTCCATCAAATTAACAGAACCTTAAATGATCAAGTATTAGGGTTGGTCAGGATAAATGCTTACTTGTTTTATTATTCAACATCACAATATAACAGAAAGCTCAAAGATGGCTAACCTACTTACAAGAGGGATCTAGTGCTTTGGGTTTTGTCATTATAATGATATGCGCAGGGGCGGTTCAAAATGATGACTCACTTTGGAAAACTGGTCTCGTGTTGAAGTGCACCCGGCAGAGGGTATCACTTTAAATTTCTTCTTCCTTGGTGAATCAAAGGGTTTCAACTCCAGGGTTGCTCGCTTACCTTCGGATTGAAGTGATGGACCAATGTCTCATCACCAGTCACCATTTTATTCAGAAAACTAGGTCCCTCTGATGCACAGTGCTGCATTAAACTTAAATATAACCTCATTCGTATGGCTTTGTTGTTTTCTGTCAACGCGCTTGCCACCCATCTTGCACAGACTTTTTAATATTGCAATTCATCCACTACGATATGCTGCAGAATGCCAGAGGATAACCCAAGGTCAGTCGCAATACGCCGCAAAATTATTTTCTCTGCACTTGAATGAGTTCCTCAACACATGCGACATTGACCTCAGCTGTCAAGGAGCTTAATAGTCTTCTTTGAGCTGAATAGTTGTCGTTGGTTACATTTTCCCTGCCGTATTCCAAGGCACAACACCATTTGGCAACTTATTGATTGTCATCACTCCACTGCCATACACTTCAACAATTTGAGAATGGGTCTCTGCTGAAGAAACATTCTTTGCTCATAAAAAATATCTCACTTCACGCACCTGGACAAGAATCCAGTTTTATAAGTGAGTCACTATTTTGAACTAAACCTCTTACCATGCATAACATTCTATTGACACAGCCTCAGTCACTAGGGAGAGTCCTATAGCGTGTAGATAGGCCAGCCAGCTTTCAACTTCATCACAATTAATAGGATGTATAACTTTCTTTTTTTTGATCGACCCTTGCATATTAGTGATGAAGAACTAAAACTGTTTATGACAAATACAGCACAAGCTAATGTAAACCTTCCATCAGGAGACTTTACTCGTCACTCATGGTACAGGCAAGCTGTTGAAAGAATGGTGAGGTTAGACACTGAATTGTGATTAGCTGTGTATGGGTCCTCTGAACGAGAGAATCTTATATGTCAAAATTTGAAACTAAGAAACATTTTAATTAGGGACATGCGAGACTTGAAAATATCTCAAAAATTCAAGAAAAAAAAAATCTTTATCTCGTTTGGAAAGTTACAAAATGAATTTCAAAAACACGAGGAATAAAAAACAGCAAATAATGGCCCTGAAAAAAAATTAAAACTCAAACCGGGAATTTATTATTTCCAATAATACAGTAATTACCTAAAAATAGGCCGCATTCCGACCCTCAAAAACAGCCTTTATTAAGAAATGTTTTCGTTATAAATATTGTTTTTCAATACCAAAGTTTGACATAAAAGATTTTACACTAAGGAATTAAATTATAAATGGTGTTCATTGTAACTACCACTATTTTATTAATTGCATTTAAAATGTGTTTGAGTTATATCTCAAGTGTTTGAATGAACTATATATAAGAATCTAAATCAAATGCCAGATCATATGTCAAAAAGGAACTCTATAAACTCTATATTTACTTTAATAAACATAAGTTACATTTTTTTACTTTCAAAGGACATTTTCTCGTCTCGTTCTCGTGTCTAACTACTTTTTTATATTCTTGCCTCAATATCGTCTTGAGTCGAAAAAATTGTTCTCAAAGATCCCTAAATTTAATGTAAAAGTGAGGTAACAATTTCATTTTTTAACAAAGAAGGCTATTGACATCTTTCATATTCTAACTAATGCATGTTGCTTTATAACACATATCACCTAGTTTATACTATTTTATATCGATTTTGGATAGGATGGCTGTATTAATTGAAATTCTACTAAAAAACACAAAAATGTGATATAAACATATTGTACTCAAGTTTCTTCTTGATGCACTTTTAAAGGTTTAAATGAAAAATATGTTTAAATATCTGCCAAAGTTATTATTATTATTATCACCACCGCGACTTACTACCTCTTCGGGTTATACGCACTTATGCTAAAGTGTATGGTAGGGTGATGGTGAGATGAAACAGAGGACCTACAGTTTAGCATGGAATCCGAACCACAGTGGAGGCCTGGCATTCCACACATTCACAAGTGGTGATTAATACACGTCAGAGGTGAAAGAAGGGTTTGGCAATCAGATAAATCTGTGCCGGGACCGAGGATTAAACCCCAAACCCCCAGCACAAAAAATATTATTTAAAGTAGTTGAAGTAAAAACTATAGTTAATTTACTTAAAGGTTAATATTTCAATGATCTTGTGGCATCTCGAAACACTGTCATAGAACTTTAAAATTTCACAGTCTTTTAGTCTCAAAGGGCAAATTTTCCTCCTATTAGAAAACTTTAGGTAAGAAAGGTATTTGAACCCAAGTTTTCATACTATATCTGACAGCTAGAAAAAGTTGTTAAATCTATTTTCATGTATTCATATGCCAAGCCATATGATTTGCGGCTGTCACTTTTGATAGATAAAATCAATAACTAAAATATAATGATGGATTAAATAACCATAAAATGCACATTTGTACAGTTGATCATTGTAGCCTAGTTACTATTAACAGCATAAGGAATGCCAGGCCTCCACCATGGTTCAGATTCCACGTTAGACTGTAGGTCCTCCATTTCATCTCACAATCACCCAACCATTACACATAAGTGTAAGTGCTTATAACTCGATCAGGTAGTAAGACGCGGTGCTAATAATAATAATAATAATAATAATAATAATAATAATAATAATAATAATAATAATAATGATGATGATAATGATAATGATAATGATAATGATAATAATAATAATAATAACAACAGCATAAGCCCTATTAAGTTGAAGGTGGCTTTTTTTAGCACCATGTCTTTCTACTCGTTTGGATTATATGACTATATACTAGTTACACTAATGTTTAAGGAATTAAGAAGGTTGAATTTAGTGGAAATGTACCCGCATCGACATGGAGGGAAAGTGGAAAACCATTTAGAAAAAATCATCCCTAGAAAAGCCTACCGGGACCGAACCCTGATCTCCCCAGCTTCGACAGTATAGTCTATTGTGAGACTAGTGCCTTAGACCATGTGGCCATCAAAGTGGGAGGTGAGGGGTGGCAATATTAATTGATCTCTCGTATGTAGCTGATGATTTCCGCACGTGCACCACAGATTTTGCCTAAAAAAAAATATTGAAGAATGGTCCTGGGTACGGCACGACTCCTGGATTGTTCAGTGGTTAGAGCATTGACGTACTGAGTCCAAGGTCCAGGGTTCGATTCCTCTGCTCAAGTGTAGTTTTTCAATTCAAAGGATATTCTAATAATATAGTAAAATGCTATCAATTTTGAACTCAAAATATATCTTTGTATTCTTAAAAGACTTTTCCTATTGAAATTGAACTGTAGAGAAGGTATTGCCAAGTGTTTTAATACCTAATTATGGAACCTTTATTTATATTTGCAGAAACATCAGGAAGAACTCAATAAGAAAATGAAGGAGGAATTGAACCATTTGACGAAAAAGATAAACAGAATGGAAGAAAACGCTCTTATTGGCGTAGCCAAACCAATAGCTAGCAGTACACCAATCATAAACCATGGTTCATCTCCTACTGAATCTGCTTTGGAAATCAACAAAGGGAAAGAAATCAGGGTAATTATCAGATTCGGTGTGGGTTTCCATCCTCATTTTGTTAAACTATTAGTCTGGGATGTGGCTGTTAGTATGGTCCTGTAAAGGTGTTGGTCTTAACCACTATTAAGAATCATAATGGATATACAAAATGATTCAAATATTGGATCTTATTTTTCAAATCTTGAATAATGATATTTTTTTAAAATTCTTAAATGCCAAATATGTCTAAGGGCAGGTCTTATGATTCCTGAATAGATATTAATATGGCCGATAAATATTTTTATCTAGTCGATACACTAAAACTGCGTCTTATGACTGCCAGAAAGAATTTATCAGCCAGATAAAATGTATTTATCCTTCACATTTTTATCAGGAAATTTACATAAGTACCTGTTAACTTTTATCTGATGGTTAAAATTGGCGTTTCCATTATGACACATTGTTTTTCATGAGGTTTCACCTATCACAATACTGTTTAGGTTAAAATCTTGGTCCACGTGTTTAGTAGGCTCTAACTATATATAAAGTTAGAACATTTAATTCACACTTTTATCAAAACTGACAAGCTCTTTGTAAAGTTATTGTTCTATAATGTAGGCACAATAAATGACATTTTGTAAATGTTGTACCAAACTATTGACCATATTTTGTAAGACACCAATATTAGTACTTGAAAGACAATCCAACTTCTGCGCCTACGTGACACTCATTTAGCCGCCATTATTTAACAAATGTTGAGCTTCATAGCCACTAGCCAAGTTGTAGCGGTATCAGTAAGGTTTATACACTTGCGCGCACCATTAAAAACAGTAACAAGCCTGCATTTTCTGCATACAAATATATTTATCCTACAGATAGCTATCCAACAGATAAATTCAGTTCATAATATGCATAAAATATTTAAGTGGCTGATAACTTTTATCTGGTGGCTAACTTTAACCCACCGATAGCAATATCTAGTCGGTAGTCGTAAGACTGGCCCTAAGAAGGATTATAAAATTTAAAGGGCTTGTCCTTGGTGATAGATAACAGGCTTTCCATAATATCATGGTATTTTAGAAACTGAATTGCTTGGTTTTATTTTCGATGTTAAATGCCATTGTAATTTTGTTTGTTTCAAATGTATTAGTCCCCAGTGCAATTTGATGACTTGTCTTCACGAAGTATTTTAAAATCCCCCTTGGAATCTCTCAACATTGGAAATGATCATTCAAAGAAAAAAGTGGTCTTTGACATTTCTGAGAATGAAAATTCTGATGCTTCAATTGACATTTCAACTCTAAGGGTGAGTTAAACATTTTTTTTTATGTTAACACCATATAATTATAAGTATAAAGAAGAACACAGTTCATACTTTACATTGCTGCCATTGCACAAAGAGGTAATGGTTGCCTCTTAAAGAAAATTGATAGTCACAGCTCGAACTACTAACCTAGGTTTAATTCAATCAGAACTCATCAGGGAGGAGTGAGAAATGCGCAATGCAACTTCCTGAAAGAGGAAACCAAAAAACAAACGGGAGAAGATGTAAAATTGTAAAGAATGGTAATGTATGATGATGTAAAGGGTATAACATAAAGGACAAACAATGAATGAAACCTAGGTCGGGGGATTGGGCGGTGATGATCGATTTTCTTTAAGAGCCAACCATTACCTCTTTGTCCAATGGCATCAATGTAAAGTGTGAACTATGTTCTTTTCATTGTAAAAGCCATATTGTGTTCATCCCTTTTATATGTTTCTATCCACCTTTCCTGTACCTTCTTCCAAATATAATACATTTGCCTTGTAAAGCGAAAAGAGGTTTTCCTTATAAAGGAATATTATATGTGAAGTAGCGCTGAAAAGGTATGGTACATAGTGTAAAATATCTTGGAAGCGTGATTGAGGCGAAGGGTGGGAGTAGAGATGATCTAATAGGAAGAGGACAATAGGTGGAGTTGTGTGTAAAGAGACCTGCCGTGGGGATGAGAAGTGCCCTTGAAGGGTAAGGAAGTGTTGACCAGGGTGAACCTAGTACTAATAGTTATATTCATTGTAAATGTAGTAAGGAGAAATATGAAATTAACATTAAAAGGAACATACTTTGGAAAAATGGCGATTCATTGGTTGGTACACTTTTTTAGTCAAGTAAACAATATAAATTATGAATGTAACAGGAATTGGTTTATTCAACAACCTACACTTATTATAGTTTTTCAGTTTTACAATATTCTGTAACTGCTTAATATTTCTTGCATAAATCCACAGTTTTACCTATTTATGAATGCAAGCTTTTGCCTTTTAACATTTTCTGAAGTGATTTTTAGGAATGTGATTATGGCTGTGTAGTTGATTTAATTTCTTGATATAACAATTTCTCTTTGAATAAACCAATTCCTTGTTGCATTCATAATTTATATTGTTTAATTGACTAAAGAAGCGTACTAATCAATTAATTGCCATTTTACCAAAGTACGTTCCTTATAATATTAATTTAGTACTCATAGTCACATATGAAACAGAAACATGGACATTGAATGTAAGAGTGATTAAGAAAGTGGAGGTCATGGGAATGAAGTTTATGAGGAGCATGTTAGCTCTCATGAGGAGAAACAAAATTAGGAGTGAAGATATCCGAGAAAGAGTGGGGGTTGCAGGGAGTACATGAGATTGTAGAGGAAGCAAGATTGAGAGGGTATGGTCATGTAATGAGGATGAAAAATGAAAGAATACCAAAGAAGATTATGGAGATGATTCATATAGGAAAAAGACCATACGGGAGACAAAGAAAGAGTTGGGGTAGTGGAGGAAGAATGACAGAAGGATAGAGGAAGAGGCATTTTATTAAACCTACCCAGCCACAGGCTGAAAACAATTGATGATGATATGTAACACTGGTTGAACAATTTTGCGGGTACTTTCTTGTCCTTGTTTGGTTTTCTATCCTTCTTTACACCCTGCCAGCAATAAATCTTTGATTGTATTATTATTTGGGATGAGTCGAATTCACTTTTTTATGAATTTAAATCTTCATTTTACCTCTGAATCCAGAATTTCTAATTTGAATACAAATTTTTGAAAAAATTATTAACAAAAGACTAAATAGGAATAAAATAGAAATAGTTACTAATTGTAAACAATTGCTTTGTCAATTTTAATTCATTGTAACAAAATTCATACATTCAGTTATACCAGAGTCATGCTCACCTTAATATTCACATAATTTAATGTAGAGGTTTTCCATGTGTTTTTAAATGGAAGCCATCAATTTGCAGTTAACTTAACTAAAGGGTTGTCTAGGGGAAAACCATCACGTTAAGCGAAGGTATCACACCTTCTAGCTAGCCAATCATAGTGATAGCAATGTCAACAGGTCTGTTTAGTACATCAATCTTTTGTTTATGGTATGCATACAATTTTTTCTGTATAGTTTATCAATGTCTCACCAAGTCTAAAATGTCGCGGCCTCTTTTTAACAATTTATTTCACATAGGCCTATCTGATAAAGCTTCTATTGCAAGTACTTGCAACCTAATCAACCCAAAATGATTGGGTTAATTTTAGTGAACACTTTGTTTTCAAACAGTCAAAGTCCATTTTCTGTGTTTGGCTCAAGTCGTTACGTTACGTTACGTTACGTTACATGAATCCTGACCACACACTAGTTTCTTTACATTTACAGTTATCTAATTGTGAATTGTTAAATTAATAGCTTAAGGTATGACAGTTAAGTTTATTTTCTTTAATTGTAATGGTGATGAACACCAATAAGGAGTATTTTAGCTCTAAAAAAATCTTGAATATAATATTTTCTCTAATATTCGAATATACTTATGGATCCAAGTGTCCCATCCCTAAATATTACCTCTTTCTTAAGTGGTGATGTTTGGCAACATTTAGTCAAGGAGTACAGGGGCAGACGAAATATAAACCTTTACCCATTTCTCTTAGTTTCCTCAAAGATTGTTGAAACATTTTCTGGAAAAATCAAACTAGAAAATAAAAACTTCAAAAGAGAAAAAAAAAAGGAAATCGGTTAAGAATGATAGGACACTTAGATAGGAACATGTAAAAGGATTTAATAATTTAAAGGACAAACACGGGATTTATAATAATATTTACTAAGGGTTTGAAAGTCAACTTTTTCAATTCAAAGTGAACATGAATTTTTATTGGAGTTGAATTTGAAATTTATTTTTAAAGTTTAATCGAGTTTTTTAATCACTTCACACCATTAATATGTGTCTAGAAAAGTTTAAAGAAGTTATCCTAGAGATTTATTTAGATTATGTTTTGATACATTTTTCCTTTCAGCCTCGTAATCGGAAACGATTCAACAAAACCAAATTCAATGAGAAGGATGGTGGCTACCCCATCAAGAAGGTACAAGTAGCCTGTTATTATATGTTAAAGTTACAAATATTACTTGCAAAATTTTGATAAAAAGTAGACATTTTAACAAAGGAGTAGCAAGTACCTACATTAAGACGGCTTGGATTCATGCAAATAATATACCTTGACTTTCTTGCCAATGGACATTTAGATCACCTTTTATAAAATACAAAGTAAAAACCTATTTTATAGTTTTTTATATTAGCTGTCAAAAGTGTTAACTGCATGTCATATGGCTCGACATATGTAGACCGTTTTGTGAAAGTAGATATAATAACATTTTATAATAATAATAATAATATTTAGCACCGCGTCTTACTACCCATTCGGTTTATACACTTTAAGTACTAATTACGTTAATGGATTATGAATTGGGAAGGTTGAATTAGAGGAAGTGAACCCGCATTTGCGTGGAGGGAGAGTGGAAAACCATTTAGAAAAAATCACCCCCAGCTCACCCGACCGAGATTCGAACCTCGATCTCCCCATCCTCAGCAGTCGAGCTCAACACGACAAACGCGTTAGCCAACTACACCACCGAGGCGGGTAACATTTTATAGCCGTCAGTTATGGTGTGTACAGGGTGTCCAGAAAGTCTCCTGTGGAATGGCCGCCCTAGTCTTTGGACCATATGCCCCTTGATTTTTACCTGTAGGGACATTTGAAGGCCACCGTCTACCAGGAGAGAATCGGGGATATGCTTCATTGAAAGGCTCTCATCATTGACGGCTGTGCTAATGTGACGCCAGACATTTTGCAAAATGTTCCGCAAAACTGGTGTGAACATGTTGATCCTTCTGTAACACAACTGAGTAAAGTCGTTATTCCCTATTTATGAAGGCTTATGAGACATCCTGTAGTAACTGGAGACACCAAAATATTGAGAGACATGGTTTTACAAACTTTTACAGAGTCAATAGTTTTTTTGCCCCATTTTATTTTTTGCTTGAAATTACCAGACAAGAGTACCAACTATACTATTACAATTTTATTTTAAATATTCTTATAACCAATCAAAATTTCCATTTTAGGTAATGTATTTCCCTCAACCAAAGATCATTGTTAAAAAAAGTAAAATATGTGTTTTTGCCTGGCTTTTAAAAGAGTAATTTTGTGACAAGAGGCAATTATTTTAAATTTAAGACCCTTAAAGCTATTTGGAACAAAGCGCTAGGTTAAATAATGTTTTAGATCAGGGCTTCTTAAACACCTTCCACTCGCGACCCCTTTTCCCCCGAGATATTTTACGTGACCCTGAGTATATAGGTATATAAAATAGGTACAAAAATAAAACATTTACTGATAATAAATCATAACATTTTTTAAAACAATTCTTTGGTATACATATTATTTTATCATTTATTAAAGACAAAAGTAAATTTGCATAATAATGAGATGGATGAATTAAATCTTGGCTGAATAATTAATACTGTAGGACGTAGAGCATCTTCAACATTTTTCCGAGTTGATCAATATTTTGATTTTATAATCGTCAATGCTGAGAATGTCACTTCACATAAATATGCAGTACAAAATGGCAGAAGTATGTTTAGGGCCATTTAAGAAGTTGTTGGAAATTTGGTCCTAATCTTAAGTTAAAATTTATTTAACTACTTTTTAGAAAACCCAAGTTTTAAACCTTTGTCGCATGATAACTCTGCAAATACTTTTTTAACTTTTAATGGCAGATGAATGACGTTTTTGATTTCAATTGAGTTTGGTTTATGAACCAACTTAGCTTTTTAGAATAAAACTTTGAAGGGAATTATTTCTGAATATGCGTCTCCAGGCACTTCAAATGACCATTTATTATAACTCTTACAATTAAATCTTCGGGAAGGTTTATTTTCAATTATAAAATCATCTGTAGCTGTAAACATTTCTAAAGAACCATTTTCCAGTCTATTCTTCGTTATATTAACTTCTTTAGTAAAACTTTCAATTTTATCTTTTAACATAAATATGTTACAATTTGTTGTGTGCTTAGAACCAAGGCTGCAGTGAAGTCACACAACACAACACAGGTGAGGCAATGTCAGAAACACCTCGAATTCATTACTTGTTTGATTTTAAATTAATTTTTGGTTGTTGCTAGTTCAGAAACATTTTACTGTTATCATATTTTCCATGGCTTCCACATTAAGGTACGCAACCCTATATGGGGTCATGATCCACAGTTTAAGAAGGCCTGGCTTAGTTTAGGAGGGATAGCCAAGCACACTTACCTCAGTGATACTGGATTAGAAGTTTTGATTCAACACACACACACGTTTTTGAAAACAACCGTTCACTGACACAGACAGCTTCTTCAGGCTGAGCGAATTTTTAGATGCTCTTGAATTAAATAGATAACACAAATTTTAGTTTTTATATGTGTCTATAACTAATAATGATGATGATAATAATAAATATAGCAAGAACTTATGGAAGAATAATTTTATTTTCAAATAACTTTTATTTGTTTAAAGTCCATGATTGCACATTTTAAAAAGCAAGTAAAGTATTGATGTAAATATTTAAGGCCGTATAAAAAAACTGCTTTCATTAGAATATTAGACGTATACAACAGTATTTGTGAACAATTTAATGGCATTATAACACTTTTTTTCTCTCTCCAGAATCGCGATGAAGACATGACTAACTCATCAGTGTTTGCTAAACCTATCACACACTCAATGAACAAGATGCCACATGACAGGGTTTTTAAGAATGTGTCAAAAGAAAACGAAGGAAACACTTCTACAAACACACATTCAAAAAGAAAACAATCCAACAAATTTTTCAAGAATCGGCCAAATAAAGATGACTCATCACCTACTTTGGACTTTGACTTTTTGTTTAATTGAGATTCACATATATGTCTTAGACTTGTTTGGTTTCAATCTCTAACTGAAAAAAACAACTTGTAAATTAATTTTGTTCAGTTTACATTTTATGACATTCTTGAAAATAGATAGCCTATTAACCCATGTTTCAGACTAAGTTTAAATAACTCTTTAACTTTGAGCTTGAGAGCCCATTTCATCCCATTGATAACTTGTAATTTAGATAGGTAGAACAAACCGAATCTGATGTCATATTTTGGCGTGGTTTTTCTATATTCTATTTTGGAAAAAATGGATTTAGAGACTATTAAACCAATTTTATAAATAACAATATAGTCGAAAAATATTTGTTGTTACAACTAAAAATTGTGTCTGGGGCATTAAATCGCCTATTTCATTAGATATGACATTACAAATGTAATTAGATCACGGTAAAAATGCTTATTAGGTTAAATGTGCATTAAAAAACTATAGTTGGTCCATATGTGGGTAAAATATTATTTCTACAGAAAAAAAACCACTTATAATAAAACTTTATCCCTCTTTAACCCTTATAGTGCCACACCTATTCTGGAATATGGGTGCGAAGAATTCCAGAGGCCTGTTAGGTTTTGTGTGCGAAGAATGCCACAGCTATTTTTTAATTTTCGTAAGGGTTAGCAAGAAAATTCGCCAAACATTTATGTATGAAGTGAGTATCTTGATTTTTCATTCATTTTAATCCGCATTCACTGTTCCTTAATAATGGTATATTGAAATTATTTAATTCTTAAATTTTGAATTTAATTTTAAATTTTCTATTATCTTTTTCAAAACTTACTTAACATAATTTAAAAAAGTGCTACATATACATTGAACTATTATTTTGTTGTATATATATAGTTTTATACAAGAAAATAAAGTTTTCAATATATATGATTATAAATAGGAATTACAGGAATTTTTATTTTATTTCCTACATTAGATATTGTTGGGTCGTTATTGCTTACCTTACAGCAAGATTTATTATATTGAAAAAATATTTAGTCTTACACATAATGAATGCGTTTTTCAAAAAACCTTTTATAATAAATAATTCCATATGTTTTTACAAATTATATATATATATATATATATATAAAGTTATTACATCTATTTACTTACACTTACAATGGTAAATAAATCTTTTCATTCCCATGGTATAACATGAAAATCTAAATAATATATTTTTATAAACTCAGAACAATTTAACCCCCTACATTTAAAAACTGTTTACACAACTATTTACATCAGTTTGAATGTTAGCCACACTTATGTTTTGCCATGCAGCTCGTATTTAAACCGGTGTTGCACTTAGCACATTGAGTACGTGGCCATCCACCATTGTAAATGTACTAAACTCCCAATTCCATTAACAACTATTTACGGTTGATTTTTGTTGCCAACCTTATAAAGTAATATAAGGAAATGTTCTCTTTACAGTGATATATGACACTACTACACTATCTATCGGATAAAACGAGAACTAGCATTTTTAGTGGTAGTAGGCTGAGCAGATCAGATCGGCTCGTGGCACTATAAGGGATTAAAAGACCATAATCAAACTTGATGAATTTAAAGATTGCATTCAAAGTGCCCATTGTTTCGAATAAATTCGATTTCCTAACAGCCTACAGAATGGACAGTTTACAAGGTAACACAAAAATATGCTTAACATGAATTCTACGCAAATATGAATCTTGGAAAAAATTATGTACATGAGCAAATATAAATACAATATAAGAATAGAAAATACAAATATTAACCAAATGTTAACATTATTTCCTATGACCTGTTAATTATAACATTAATACATTCAGTTAAAAGTTAAATTACTGGTTTGCTGCTTGGTTGTTGAGATTCTACTATGATTATGTTATTTTTGTACAACCAAAGAGCAGTATTAGACCTCCAAACAAATTTCATTTGGAAAATTGAAAAGAAAAAACTATTTGAATCTTGAATATGAAATGTTTTCGAATCCTCGAATCTTGAGTATCCTTTAAGGATTCGAGGATTCCATCCCTATCCATATTACTTATGTTATTTCTACACTATTTTCAAATGCTTCTTTTTTAGAGATAAGGGTTATAAATACTCTCTTGTTTACCCTGATTTAGTTTGATGAAGTCAAATGAGTTTGTTTTTTAACTCGCAAGGGAGATTTTGAATACAAACAATTAACCGGGAAAATAGTGTCATTTGGCGGATCTTAAAATGTTGTTTACTCTTGTTTATCTTACTCATTTCATATTCTTGTGCTTAACCATTCCACTCCTAGTTTCCTAAGAAGATGGTTTCTTGTGTAAACTGTGTCATTTGATGGGAAATGTATTAGAAAATGGTAACTTCCTTGTTATGAAAATACCTTTCTATATATAGTAGTTTAGTTAATATATAATCAGATTTGTTTGTTTATTAAATCTTATATGTTAATTGTTAATGTTTAAAAATATATATATCTGTTGAGAGTAATTTAGTTTTTATTTATATTATGTTACAAATATAAAATAGTAAATTTTAATTTTTAAGACGTTCAGAATAAGGTTTTAGGTTTTGTGTCTCTAATAATTAGGTACTAATAATATAAGTGTTTATTTTTGTTATACTTCATCTTTTACAGTTCTTGATCAAATAAAACAACATAGGTATTGAAAAAAAATATACACATAACAAATTATTTACACTAATTTAGTTATTATAATACAACACTTGAGCTTAAAACAAACAAAACTAAAGTCATCATCTGAAGTGACTGAGGCCTTAAGTTGAGCAGGAAGGGAAGGTGAGTTAATGTGGGGGTGTAGGGGAATCGAGAAAAGGTCACTGAGTTGGTATTTTTTTATAACAAAACATTTTTCTGGCCAAAATAAGATTCAATAAAAACACAACGTTTAATTTTCTTCACATGGTTATATCAAGAGTTGTTGGAATTATTTGTCATGAACATAGCGGCATTAGACGAGAAACTTTTTTTAATGAAGTTAAAGCGTTGCCATTAAATTCCAGGACAACCTTGACAGATATTCAAGAACTGTCGATATTATCATGTGAAGAAAATTAAACTCATGTTTTTACTGAAGCAATATTTGATTTATTTTGTCCAAAAAATATTTTTGCATTTAAAACTGCTGATACTCTTTCCTCATGTCCTATACATCCCCAGCTTAAGGGCAATATTTTTGCAGTTTTTGTAATAACAATATTTTTGAACACAGTAAATAAATATTGCCCTAGTAGATATGTTTAGTTTGATTTCCTACACATAGTAAACTAAATAGTTCTTGAATATTTGTCACGAACAAAGTGATATTCAATGAGAGTGTTTTTTCTTAATTTAAAGAGTTTATTTGTAAATTTTGTGATGCTCTTGATAATTTTTCAAGAAATGTTGAGATAATACATGTAGGAAATTAAAACCAAACGGAAGAAAATGTTTATTTATTTTAAGCAAAATAATTTTATTGAATTTTATTGAAAATTGAAAAATGACACAGAGTTCGATTCCTGTGTCCAGGTGTCATTTTACAATTATCAGAATATAATATCTAGATGGAGTAATCCTCATTAAAAGCATAGATAATGCCTTTGGCTATTTTAATCTAAAATAATTTCTGTTATAAAAACTACAAAAATACAGGCCTTAACTCGTGTTACCTTGCATAACACCTTAAGACATCAGTCTTACATGTCTGCTTACCACTTGATAATGTGTTTGTGTTTTAACTATTTGGGGACTTCATATAATTATTTATTTAACATAATAATTTGATCATAGTGTAGGTCTACAATAATGTGCCAGATATTAACAAACCTTTCTAATACTCAACTATATGGGAAAACTAATGATTACAAGTATTTTTTTTACTTAACTAAATTATCAAATTAAGAAGTTTTGTAAAGAGAACTTATTCAAATTCAAATAAAAACTAAAAAAAAGTGCAAATAAAATTCTGGAATAGTCAATTTTATTTCTCGTTATAAATAAAACTCGTTAGAGCAAAGATTTTGAAATGAAAATCAAAAGTAGCTTGTTTACTGTCCAACCAAATTTTAGTTTAGGGAAGACAGGAAGGAAATATTGTTCAATCTGTTAGATTTTGTACGACCATCCACAAACCACATAGTGCTCTTGATAAGGAATGCAGTTCTAATGTCAAGTTGGTGTTACATTGGGTGGCATGTAAAAAAAAAGGTTAAGAAAATAATGCATTAATTTGTTAATGGTTGTCTTATTTAACAAAATGAGTGGCAGTTTGGAACTGGTCAAAGTGCATAATTAAATAGAACACCACTCCACTCTAGGTACAAGCTCATGTAACTTTTGTAAATGTAAAAAATAAATAAAAATAAAAACATTAACTTAAAAGTGCTAAAGAAAAATTACTTTTCTCAAAATTATTTTAAATATTTGAAGCATATGGTTGATGTCGAATTGAGTAGACATTGACCCTTTGCCTTTCAAAGCTTTGCACACCTATAAAAGTAAAGATAGATCACAGTTGTGTTTTTCTAACTACTAAGGTAAAAATAAATAAATAAAAACAATTAGATAAAAATAAACACATTCCCTCAAATTAAAATTCCTTAAAAGTTAACGGTATAGTTTTCAAAAATTTAATCTAGAACAGTGCAAAAAAAATTCAAAATTATATTACATAACTATATTAAATGTACAAGTGAAAAAATAACATCACATAACATTCAACCTTAGGAATTATCTTCGTTAATGAATACTGAACGGAAGAAAACGGGGCAAGTCCTCCATACCAAAATACTGTCAAGTCAAGCACTCCTAATTAAACAAAGTGTTTACCAGTCATTAAGTGAGATTTCGGCTAGGAAAGTCTTACTCAGCCTAGTTCATTGTGCAGGTAAGAACAGTTTATTTAATAACATTACTGTATTCCGCCTGTGACTGTATTTTTTTTATCCAGATCATATATTTTTCCACTACCGGCTTGCTAGGCCTGTCGTAGCTTCATATGCCTTATAATCTAACTAAAGACTAGGACAGGAACAACATCCACTCTCTGGCCGTTGATTTATCAATGTGGAAGGGTAAACCCACATTTCTCCAACGGTCATGCCGGGAATCGAATCTTGGACCCTTAGCTCAGTAGACAGACATGCTACCGACTGATCTAAGGTGTCGGATTTGAAGATGCTTATTGAGTTAAAAGTAAAGTATAACTGCAGTATTTTTTATAACAAAACATTTTTCTGGCCAAAATAAGATTCAATTAAAACACAAGGTTTAATTTTCTTCACATGGTGATATCAAGAATTGTTGGAATTATCTGTCATGAAAATAGCGGCATTAGGCGAGAAACTATTTTTAATGAAGTGAAAACATCATTAAATTCCAGGACAACCTTGACAGATATTCAAGAACTGTCGATATTATCATGTGAAGAAAATTAAACTCTTTATGTTTTTACTGAAGCAATATTTGATTTATTTTGACCAAAAAAAATTTTTACATCAAAAACTGTTGATACCCTTTCCTCACGTCCTATACATCCTCAGCTTAAGGGCAATATTTTTGCAGCTTTTGTAATAACAATATTTTTGAACACAGTAAATAAATATTGCCCTAGTAGATATGTTTAGTTTGACTTCCTACACTTAGTAAACTAAATAGTTCTTGAATATTTGTCATGAGCAAAGTGACATTCAATGAGTGTTTTTTATTAATTTAAAGAGTTTATTTTTAAATTTTGTGATGCTCTTGATAACTTTTCAAGAAATGTTGAGATAATACATGTAGGAAATTAAAACCAAACGGAAGAAATTTTTTATTTATTTTAAGCAAAATAATGTTCAGAATATAATATCTAGATGGAGTAATCCTCATTAAAAACATAGATAATAGCTTTGGCTATTTTAATCTAAAATAATTTCAGTTATAAAAACTACAAAAATACAGGCCTTAACACGTGTTACCTTGCATAACACCTTAAGACATCAGTCTTACATGTCTTTTTACCACTTGATAATGTGTTTGTGTTTTAACTATTTGGGAACTTCATATAGTTATTTATTTAACATAATAATTTGTTCATAGTGTAGGTCTACTATAATGTGCCAGATATTAACAAACTTTTCTAATACTCTAAGTATATGGGAAAACTAATGATTACAAGTATTTTTTTACTTAACTAAATTATCAAATTAAGAAGTTTTGTAAAGAGCACTTATTCGAATTCAAAGAAAAACTAAAAAAAAATCTGCAAATAAAATTCTGGAATAGTCAATTTTATTTCTCATTATAAATAAAACTCGTTAGAGCAAAGATTTTGAAATGAAAATCAAAAGTAGCTTATTTACTGTCCAAGCACATTTTAGTTTAGGGAAGACAGGAAGGAAATAGTGTTCAATTTGTTAGATTTTGTACGACCATCTACATACCACGTAGTGCTCTTGATAAATAATGCAGTTCTAATGTCAAGTTGGTGTTACATTGGGTGGCATGTAAAAAAAAAGGGTAAGAAAATAATGCATTACTTTGTTAATGGTTGTCTTATTTAACAAAATGAGTGGCAGTTTGGAACTGGTCAAGGTGCATAATTAAATAGAACACCACTCCACTCTAGGTACAAGCTCATGTAACTTTTGTAAATGTAAAAAATAAATAAAAATAAAAACATTAACTTAAAAGTGCTAAAGAAAAATTACTTTTCTCAAAATTATTTTAAATATTTGAAGCATATGGTTGATGTCGAATTGAGTAGACATTGACCCTTTGCCTTTCAAAGCTTTGCACACCTATAAAAGTAAAGATAGATCACAGTTGTGTTTTTCTAACTACTAAGGTAAAAATAAATAAATAAAAACAATTAGATAAAAATAAACACATTCCCTCAAATTAAAATTCCTTAAAAGTTAACGGTATAGTTTTCAAAAATTTAATCTAGAACAGTGCAAAAAAAATTCAAAATTATATTACATAACTATATTAAATGTACAAGTGAAAAAATAACATCACATAACATTCAACCTTAGGAATTATCTTCGTTAATGAATACTGAACGGAAGAAAACGGGGCAAGTCCTCCATACCAAAATACTGTCAAGTCAAGCACTCCTAATTAAACAAAGTGTTTACCAGTCATTAAGTGAGATTTCGGCTAGGAAAGTCTTACTCAGCCTAGTTCATTGTGCAGGTAAGAACAGTTTATTTAATAACATTACTGTATTCCGCCTGTGACTGTATTTTTTTTATCCAGATCATATATTTTTCCACTACCGGCTTGCTAGGCCTGTCGTAGCTTCATATGCCTTATAATCTAACTAAAGACTAGGACAGGAACAACATCCACTCTCTGGCCGTTGATTTATCAATGTGGAAGGGTAAACCCACATTTCTCCAACGGTCATGCCGGGAATCGAATCTTGGACCCTTAGCTCAGTAGACAGACATGCTACCGACTGATCTAAGGTGTCGGATTTGAAGATGCTTATTGAGTTAAAAGTAAAGTATAACTGCGTTAATCCAAACAAATTGAGAGCAAAGCTTGTTCAGATCAGTAAAAATACAGATTAATCTGAAGAATAGGAGGCTCTACGAGAACACAGTATTTTCACAAATTTCAAATTGCAGTTTTTGTTTTTGCTCTTTTTGGTTAAAGGAAAACACCTTGTGTTGACTGCAACCTGTAAATATTTAACATTTACTCTAGAGTTCTGTCGAATCCACTATTTTACATATCTGAATCTCAAATATACCTTCAAATCTGAATCTTGGAAAAAATTATGAGCGTAAGAGGAAATATCAATAGAATGTTGGGAAATACAAATAGTAGTGAAATGATAACATCCTTTCTTTTAATCCATTCATACATTCATTTAAATTGTGTTCAGATTATACATAACTTCTGACTATAAGAGTTCGGTTTAACAAGGCTTACTGTATTATACTTTTATTTGTAGTTTAATTTAAACGACCATTATATTTAATTGCTACCTGCTTCAGTGGCCACATGGTCTGACCATGCAATAGACTGGGCTTCTGATGCTGGTAAGATTGAGATTTTAATCTTGGTCAACTGTACTGAGGTGTTTTTTTATAAATGGTTTTTCACTTTTCTTTAATTCAGAAGCGGGTACATTTCCTCTAAATCCAACCTTAATCCTGGACACATTAGCTTAATTAGTGCATATTTGTATAACCCAAACGTCTACTAATATGCGGCGATAAAAAAATTAAATATTTAACTGTCGATTTATAACATAGCTGCAAGACGACATAGTAATTTACAAGAAATTTCTGTAAGTCTTGGTCAAAGTTTTATTCATATACTTAATTAAACATTGGCGAACATAAAAAACAAATGTTTGCTAGTATAGTTTTCAGTTAGGAAAGGAAAACATAGACTTGGCACTTATTTAAATTCTCCTATTTATGTAACATTTTAGTGTAGCTAATTCCTAAAATCAGCAGCCTCGTTCGTAAGCCGATTTCCAAATGTCCACGAGACACACTGACGAGTGAAATCTGTAAAACATTGTCAGTGGTATCGTCATATGTTTGAGCATGGTCCACAAGACGTCCCCATAGATCTCGTAGCGCTCATCGTGACTATCATGAGACTTGATTTCAAACGTCTCTGTGATCCACATTGCAATGTTGCAGACAACCAGGAACGTGACCAGCTCCCGTCCTGGTTTGATGAGACGCAACGCGCGCGTGTTACTACATCTGCGCAGACCGTCGATGATGAACGGGGTCTGAAGCAGAACCTGGACCACCTGGAACATTTTTTTGCTGTGACGTTATTCAGTTGTGTAAATGCTTTCATTAATTTATTTTTTATCACCTATGATGATAGATTATTATTATTATTAGCACCGCGTCTTACTACTCGTTCTGGTTATACGCACTTACGCTAATGTGTAATGGTAGGGTGATTGTGGGATGAAATGAAGTACCTACAGTTTAACGTGGAATCCGAACCACGGTGGAGGCCTGGCATTCCTCACATTCACAAGATGTCTTGTCAGGGGTGAAGGAAGGGTTTGGTAATCAGATAAAGCTGTACCGGGACCGAGGATTGAACCCCGGCTGCCAGCATAGAAGTCTGACACCTTACCCCTAGACCGCCAGGTCACCGACTGTGATTATAGAAAAGCATCAGTTTTGTTTAGTCTAGTTTGCTGGTAACAAAGAGGTCGAGGTTTGAATCTCAACCAGGTGTGAGCCCGTGACCTTTGGCTTAATACATTAATGCTCTTACCACCGAGCTATCTAGGATTGTTCCTTGCCCAGAGTCATTCTTTACTCATATTTTTAAGGAAGAGTCTGTGATGGATGTGAGTAAATCGTCAGCTACATTTGAGCAATCAATTAAGATTGCAAGCTATCAGATAACCCGGTCGCATTCAACTCGAAGGCTTTATGTTGCTAATAGTACAATGACAACTGTACTAATGCGCGTATCATGATGGATTAAATAGTCAAGATATTATAGCTGTTGAGTATGGTTATAGATTTATCTAAATTTCATATTCTTTAAATTGAAAGACAGAACCTGGACGTGGGAATCGAATCCAGGACCTTTGGCTTAGTACACCAACTCTTACCACTGAGCTATCCACTAGTTTTAATTTAAATTTCATTCTTACCTGTAGTATAATAATGATAATAGACAGGTAGTTGTTGAGCTGAATTGCCGGTATGATGCTGAAGATGGCGTAGAGGAAGAAAGCTGGTATGCAGATGAACAGTAAAAGATCATCGAGAAGCGAGATGGGATGGTGGTTAACGTCTAGCTCAGTCACTTTGCGGTATGCGAGGACAACCGCTACCGTCATCACTATCAGTAGGATCAACTCGGTTATGGCATTTATCTTTAGACCTATCTCCACTATTTCGCTGTGGAAAAAAATAATGCCAGTTAAGAAATTATAGTTCCGGGTGTCTACCACTCATAAAAATCATGAAATTATCTTTCAGCTAATGCATTTTTGGGAGCTAAGTTCATTTTGCAGACAAGAATAGTTTTTTTGTTGTTGCATGCTTTGCTCAAAGTTAGCTTAAATTTACAATTACTCTCCAGTATGGGTGTATGGAGAATTTAATTTTGATCAGGTGTGGGGGTTCAAAATTGTAAGCTTATGACATGATGTTAAGACTTAGTATTAAACCCTAAGAAATAAGAACATTGTTACTATATACAGTAATGGTGGAACTTTATTTGTGTAAGAGGAGAAATAAGGAGGGGGCAGGGGGGTGTCGGCATATCAAGTAACAATAACGTTTTTTACATCCCAGTTAATGCTAGAAAATTGAATGCTTCTAGAAGCTGTTTGTAAGTATCCTTGTTTGGAGAATTTTTGAAATTTCTATACTCTTTTAAAATCTTTTTAGAATAGTGATATCCCATGTATGTTTTTGAAATTTTGATATTCCCTCGGTAAATTTTTGAAAATTGAATGCCTCTAAAATCTATATGAAGTGGTTCACACCCAGATTTTTAAAAAAAAATTTGGATGTCCCTAGAAACTACTTAGTTTTTCTCACCTGATTTTTTTGTTTTTATTAGATGCCCTTAGAATCCATTTGGAATGGTCCTTTCTTGCATTTTTTTTAAAAACTAGGTGTCTTAAGAACCTATTGAAAGTAGTCTTTCCCTAACACATTTTGGAAAATTGAATGTTTTTAGAAGCTAACTGGAGTGGTCCTCACTTGGATTTTAAAAATATTATTATCATTATTATTAGCACCGTGTCTTACTACCCATTTGGGTTATATGCACTTATGCTAATGTGTAATGGTAGGGGGATTGAGATGAAATGGAGGACCTACAGTTTAATGTGGAATCTGAACCACAGTGGAGGCATGGCATTACACATTTTAATTATTATATGCATATAAAAGCTGGTTGGATTGCCCCCTTATGGTATTTTTTGTTGTTTAATATTATTCTTTCTTTTTAATTAAATGTCTTAAGAAGCGATTTGGGGTGGCCCTTCCCTGCGAAAGTTTTGAAAAGTGAATTCCTCAATAAATTATTTAAAGTCTTACACAAGGCCTTCTTTAAGTTTCATATTAAAAACTTAGGAAAATTTCAGGAAGGGGAGGGGATTTAACCCTCTAAACTCTTCGCCCTAAGCCCATGCTCCCTAGTTCAGAAATGAGAAAATTTTGAGAATCAGAATAAATGAAAATCTCTGTTAATAACATTTTGGTCACAAATATTTATGTAGGCCTATACATACATAATGAAAGAGTCATGAAATATGGTTTCCATAATTTGGTAGGCATTCAAGCTTTCTCAACATACTGTTTTTTTTTCTCTACTACTTGTAACTACTTAAACAAAATTGGCTACAGGTGTTGAATTTGGCATAACCTGCCCACAACTCTTATTTTCGAAAATAGTAAAGAATATCTAGCAACTTAAAAAAAAAGAAGATATATATTTCTTTAAGGTGAGATGGAAGGGAAGGCGAGTTAATGTAAGTATTTTTTATAGTTTTTGATAGGAAATAAAGGTTTCAATAGATGAGTTTAGTTTAATTTTCTGATTTTGGTAATCTCAACACTTTTTGAATATTTGTTGAAGACATAGATAGTGATGTTTGGACAAAAACTTTTTATTGAGGAGGAAAAGTTATGGCCAAATTCCACATGTGCACGAATTTATTTAATAATATTCACGTCCTACCACCTGTTCAAGCTATACTAGCCACATTTTTATGGAAGGGGAGTGGGAAACCATTTAGGAAAAACCAGCCTCAATTGATCCGACTAGGATATGAACCTCGATCTCCCAGTCATTAGCAGGCCGGTCTGAAATGAGAGTAACGTCTTAGACCATGCATCCACTGAACCGGCTTGTGCCATATTATTCAAGAATGGTTAATATTACTAAATTTATAAAATTAAATTAAACATATACCAACTGAAACAAGGTTTTATTTATTTTGGCAAAAAACTAGACCTGTTAAATGTTTCTCTTTACTTGCTTCCCCTTCCACCCAACCTTAAGAATGTTTGTAAAGCCTGTGACATTTACCCAAATCAAACACTTCTGAGGTGTTAATATAGTTCTTATTGCTTCTTATCAACCCAAGCTTGCCACAGAAAAGAGTATTTTAAACATTTTTAATGGGCTGGGAACCATTACATTTTCTGAGCACGTTGAACGCAAATTTCCACCACTTTCTACCACTTTATTAGGCGACACTCGCTCAGTTACAAAATGCAAGTTTACTTAAAGTGCTCTCGTGCAGAAAATTGATATAAATTACATCTAAAATAAAACATCTGGCAACTTAATTTTTAAACATGAGAATTTCAAATCTTTGTAATGCACTTTACCTTTTTTCCCAACAAATATATAATAATCGTTTTTGATAGAATCTTTGGAATTTTCACTTGTGTAATATTTGTTTTGATATTAGGAAACTGCATAAAACAATGGAAGTAAGTATAATTACAAAATACCAAATATTTTGGCTCACAGTGATTATTTGTATACCTACTCTATAAGTTTACTAGTAATAAATGTATAATCTATATTAATAAAATGAAAAGTTTGTTTGTTTCTCTGTCGTGAGTATTGCGCGATATTTACCGCACACAGAAGTCTGAAATTTTAAAAGATAATAGCACCTGTACACAAATATGTGCACCTTGAAGCTCAAATTTTAAATTTTTTATTAGTTATTTTTAAATTTATCATGAACTTGGTCAGAAGAAATAAAACGCATTTATCTTTCTTTCTTCTCGAAGCAAAGGAAAGCATTGCGGAGGTACTCATGATAGTTGCTAATATTTAATTGATTAATTTTATTTTGGAAAATATTTGCTCACAAAAATATGTTGAAGTGTTGAAGCTTATTATTACTATATCATCCCTGCTTGTATCTATCTCTTTACCTTAGTAAAACTACATAAGGATAGCTAGATTTTTTAAAATTAGGACCTGATCCTAATCACTTTGCTTATAGGCCTATATAATGTTACTCATAGTGGCTACAGCAAGGGTAAACCTGAAAAAGTCAAGAAACGGTTTGATATCAACGCATTTAAATACTTTACTAATTCTTCACCTAAATATTTAAACAAAAGTGAGAGATTATATTTCTCTAAGTTAACAAAATGCATCGGCTAGATATGGCGGTGTTAACATGAAAGAAAAAAGTGGGTTTATTTTATAACACAGTTAAACAGGGTCAAAAATAATACCTTAAACATTAAATATAATACTGTAAAAATAACTTTTATTATATTGCTGTTCAATAGCTATTAAGATGGTTTTTGAAAATGTGATCAACGTAACAAACAAAAAATTTGGCATTCATAAAAAAAAAAACCTGCGAAAATGTTGGGAAGAATATTTTTTAAAGTTTTACGGGAAACCTGGATAAGTTGTAGAATTTTGTAACAAATTGTTTGTAGCCACCCTCTTTTTGTCGCATAAATTACCTGTCTGCCATAGTTATGAAGAAGAGTATTATGCTGACCACAGAACCCACTAGGACTATGAGTCCCGCGAAAAGTCCCTTGTTGGAGGAGTGGCAGTCTGCGTGTATGACGAGGTTGCTCGTGAAGTCTTCAGGGTTCAGTCGCGGTTTCATAAGGTCGTACTCTGTACTCTTTTTGTGACTGCCAGATTCACCGATATTCTGCCATATGATGTACAGTATTCCGACTGAAAATTAACGTACAATCTTTTTTTTTATGTTTATAAAATATTATTAGTATATTGTAAGTTACAGCACTATTCAGAACTGCTTTTGCACAAATGCACTCATAACATTTTCTTAGCCCTAAGGTCTTTTTTTGGTATGTACTAATAAAAACAATTCCAATTAGTTAATAATCTTACTTAATTTTTTCAAAATTTAATATTTTATGGGCCAAATGAACTTTAAAATTACTGTGACCTCAAGGATGTTTCTAGTTCACTTTTGACCACCTATTAACGTTGCTTAAATCTCTTTACACTACTAGAATTTGTTCAACATACTAGAATAAGACTTAAGTAACATCACTTTAAAAAAAAAAGTCTTCAGTTATATTTTTCCATCTGATACTTATACAATTAAAAATTATATGTATATTTAACAGATTGTACCTAAAGCAATTTAACTCTATATCAGTACAATACCTACAAACTAATTACATAAATAACAGATAAAACACCTGCTTTGGTGGCCACGTGGTCTCACGTGCTACTCTTGAAGTGGACTAAATTGCTGATGACGTGGAGATTGAGACCTTAAACTTGGTCGGGTGTATTGAGGGCGGTTTTTTCCAAAATGTTTTTCCGCTCTCCATAAAAATATGGTTACATTTTCTTTAAATATAACCGTCCTCATCCCTAAAACCATCGGTATAATTAGTACATAAGCGTATAACCTGAAAGGTTAGGAAGACATGGTGCTAAAAATACAAACAGACTTTTAGTAACCACACGAACAACAATGCTTCCTTCACTGTTTAAAGAGAGATCTCGATTTCACCAACAGCAATTTTTTCTGCAACGCTGGTCTTTAACCGGAACACTTTAACTCTGCAGGCACAATATCAACTGAGCTAAGGTCACTGACCTCACACACACATACACATAACACTCCTTTCCTCCCTCCTCTAATAGTACTCTCTCTGGAAAAACCCCCAGCAAATTGTTTTATACAAAAAAATTGGAAATCCATGTGTGGACCAATGCATAGGTGACTCATAGAATTAATTTCCTTGTCACATTATTCTTGCTATTCATTTGGTATAAAACAATTTTTATTTTCTAATTTAAAAGTGAAAATGGGTTTGTTCTATTCCTTCTTCCCTCTCCCTCCAGTGATTAAGAGATAGTGACACCTACGACCCAAAACTCACCCCCAATTTGAAGGCCTTATAAGTGCTAATCTGCCGTAGCCCATTAATATTGAGTTATTAGTACTTTCGACAGAGGAAGAACCTAAATACAGATACTCCAGGAACTAAAATGATAATAGGCTTGCTGTTAAAGACATTACCTACGAGTATACTGTATTCAATGGTGAATGGGTAAAGGTAAGGAGAGAAGTTGTCGTAGATCTCGGACATCCGAGGTGGTCCTTGACAGTAGTTATTTATCAGGGAACTCTTGTTTATAAATTGTAGAAGCTCTTGGGCTCCTCCTAGGAACAAAAGAATTGTAGAGAGAAGATTAAAAAACATCCATCTAATATTGGGAAAAGTGTGTCCCCTTAATATCTTGATTAATGATTTTGGTATATTACTACAGTCTTTTAATGTCTGTTTGATAAACTCTGCAATAAATTGTGTAAACTTATAAATAATATATTGTTTTTATTTTGTCTAAACCCTTCGGAGAGAGAAATATTATGACCGTCAAAAAAAAAATGAACTTTAGATTTTGATAAATGTCTACATTTTATGCATGACCCCCTGAAACTGAAAAAATGGTTTTCACGATGCTGTCTCTTTGTCCATGCGTCTGTTTCTTGGCCTAGAGTTGAAATCATTTTATCGAAGGGGCTATAACTTAATATAAAGGTTTTTTTATAATGTACCAGGTTTTTAGAATTATTTATATCTAACCCTAAAATTAAGGGCAGTTTACAAGTTTAGATACAAATTATTTAGCCCAATCGGTAAAATAGTTTCATTTCTAGTTTGAGGTACAAACAGACATACAGCATTGCAAAAACCACTTCTTTGGTTTCAGCGGGTCATGAAACGTCGACATTCATCAAAATTAAAGAGTTTGAGTTTTTGAATGATCACAATACTCTCAAGAAAATGTAAAAAAAAAACTTTTCTTATTTTCCTATGAAATTGACTTTAAGGATACTCTACAAAAGAAGAAATTTCTGATTTTGATTGCATCTCCACAACTATTTCAGATACAAACTAACTTATGTCATGGTAAAGTTTTAGAACTATTAAAAATAAAAATCTTTTATTTGAAACAAATTTTTTTATAAATCCAATCGTTACTGAGCTATAAGCAAATATATTTATGTAACACTTATATTGAAATTGATTGTAATGCTCTTTGGTGGACAGAGATATTCCTCTTCTCTCAATTATACTGTAACTGTGTATAATATTATTTCATCTGTGCTTTTTGGTGAGAGCGTTTCTGCAAGGATGTAAATTATTTCATTTGACAAATCTGACAAGTTTTTAATATATGTCTCTACTTTAAAATAAAAGAGAAAGTTATGCACCGTGCTATTTATTAAAATGTATATTTAACTAACCGGGAGTGCTTTAATAATCTGGAACCAAACTAATAGATAACACGAAATTGCTTGTGCCATTTTAAGACTACAGGTAATATACGAGAACAAGAATGAGTTCAAGGGCAGGGTGATTGAGAAGAGAAGTGGCATTGATTTGCTTCTTATCGGAACATCTGCACAAACGTACCCTATTAGATTGCAAATCAACGTCACTTCACTTCTCACCCACCCTTTACTTTTACTCATTCTCATTCTTGCATACAGTCTTAAATATTTGACATCAAAGACGATTAAACTTGTTGCATTAAGCACAAGGCCTTAGGTGCGGCAGAAAGGAGCACAAGTATTTTTACAGTTTTTATATAGAATATACATTTTTTGGAAAAAATAAATCAAATATTTCTCCAATAGCAACATGGAATTTAGTTTTCTGCACATGCTAATATCAACAGATCTGGAATATCCATCATGGGTGTCCTGGAATTTTGTCAAAACTTTTTAACTAAAGAGAAAAAGTTGACAATAAATTCCAGGACACCCTTGACGGATATTCCAGATCTGTTGATATTAGCATGTGCAGAAAACTAAACTCTATGTTGCTACTGGAGAAATATTTTATCTATTTTGGCCAAACAAATGTAATACTATAAAAACGGTAAAATTACTCGCGCTCCCTTCTGCCGCACCTAAACGATCTTCACCATAATTAATGCTTTAGTTTACTATACTCAGTTACAACCTTTGTTAGAACCTCAGGCTTAGAGTAGGACAAACTGCTTGTGATTGGGTGTTTTTTCTCTCTTAAAATACAACAAATATTGCAATACTAAACTGTAAATGTTGCCAGTATTTTTGTTTTTGTTTGTTTGTAGCCTCCTCCCTTGTGTCTTAGCAACCATAAATAGGTAAGTTTGGTCATAGCTAACAGAGGGAGAGCAAAGATAATCTTTCCTCCAAAACCTGTAGTGCCTTCACAGGTTGTAACCTAGTGTAACCAAATGAGGGAGAAGATAATCTTTCTTCAGAGGTTGCAACCTGGTATAGTTGGCAACCTAATGTAACCAAGTTCAAGGAGAAGATAATCTTCCTTCAGAGGTTGTAACCTAGTATAGCTGACAACCTAATGTAACCAAGTTCAAGGAGAAGATAATCTTCCTTCAAAGGTTGCAACCAAATGTAGTCTAGTTGAAGAACAGATAATCTTCCAAGACCTACAGTTCCCTCGGAGATCGTCGCTGTGTACAGGAAGTGAGAGTACTTACTTTGCTGGTAAGATTGTAACGGAAGGGCAACCAATGACCCTATCGACTCCTGCGCTTGCATCAATGCCTCTTGTTTCTCTCTGTCCTTACTGTTCGCAAAGGAGTTGATAGAATCCATAGTCTCTCGGATGATGGTCCAGACCCAGAAACACAAGCTGGAGGCTATGCAGTGCATCAGAGCGAACCTGGCTAACTCTTTGCATCGGTTGATTATCACCTGTTGTAACAGAGGGGCCCTCCCATTTTTAACAATATTGCACTACTCCACGATTGAGGGAGATTTTATAACCGGGTTGGACTATGTTAGGTGGACACAGCCATTCTTATTTGTGTGTTATTTACACAATGTATATTTATTTGTTTAAAATAAACTAATTTAAGGGTATTCTACAAAGGCAAATTTTGGAAAATTTAGCAATGGATCATATGATTTAGTTTAAATGTTTTTCGTAGTAAATAATAATATATTTTTATTTAAAAAAATATAAATAATTTGGGGTAGTTTATAAATAAATAAATATATTTTTCTTTCCGAGTTTAACTTACTTAATGTTAGTTTACTGATAACTTATCTTTGAACATTTTGTTCCGAACTACTATAAAACTCTATATGAGAAAGTTTGTATGATTTTGTCATACATTTTGTTTAAATATGATGAAATGGTTACATTGGTCTTAATTCCACCATTTTATGAAGAATAATACGGAAAATCACTCCAACATATACACCTGGTTTGGGCTGAATTACAAATTTAAGCTAGGTGCTATCCATGGGGCGAGAAGGGCTATTAATAAGCATGATATTAGGTTTCCAGCTCTCCCTTGACGCAAACACGGGTAGGTTTATTTTAAAATCTTACCTATTTCATCCTCTGCCTTTTGGGTGAATATGTAGGGATAGCCCAGATTGATGATCGGATGGGGCACATGAAAAAGTTTCTACATTTAACTACGATCAAGTGTACTTACATGTGAGTATTTAAAAATGAAGAATAGCTGAAAAAAGGAGTAGACAGGGTAGATGGTGTCTAGGAACAATGAAACTATGCTGGCACATTTGAAGAACTCGTCTTTTTCAGAGGTTAAGAACACTATCTGATAGCTTAGTAGTAGTCCGCTGTGAATCAGGTGGCCGAAACAAAATACTGGAACACAGGAAACATGTATAGAAATTATAAGAGGCTAGCTTAGTAGCAGACCATTGTGAACATATATATTCAACACCTTAGCTCAGTCGGTAGCGTATTATTCTACTAAGTTAAGTGTCCCAGGTTTGATTATCGGCATGGCAGAAAAATTTATCATTGATGAAATGTAGGTCTGTCCTTTTCACAGTGATGAATTAACGGCTGGGGACTGGCTGTTGTGCCTGTCATAGTCTTAAGATAGATTAGAAGGCATATGAAGTTATGACAGGCCTAGCAAGCAGGTAGTGGAAAATATATGGCTGGAATAAAAAACTGACCTGGGCCTCAGGCTGGAAATAGCAGTGAATGTAAAGATATATACAAACATATGATTTAAAAAATCTTTTGGGCTTATCGAATTGATACTCTATTCAAGTTTGTTAGGTGGTTTTCCTCAATATGTTTTCTTGTCCTATTTATAAGTGGATTTTAGTGCATTTATTATAAACTACCCTTCTCTTTCCTAGACCCTAAAATGAAGATTTAATTCACAGCCCAGAACCTTAGCTCAGTTGGCAATGCGTCTGCCTACTGAGCTAAAGGTCTCTAATTCAATTCCCGGTATGTCTGAAAAAAAAATATCATTGGTGAAATTGGTACTTTACGTGCGATGATTTGACGGCAAGGTTGTTGTCTCTATTCTAGAATTAAGTTAGATTGTAAGTAGTGTGCTGATCTTTTCATTTGGTTCAGAAAGTTCACAATACAGACCGAGATATCAAAAAGGTTTTGATTTTGTGGTCTGTACTGGTTTAAAAATAAATGGTAGAATGGTTTGGGGAAAAAAATCTAGCAAAACATGTGAACTTCTTATTTATTAAATATTAACCAGTTATTAATATATATATATATATATATATATGTTTTCTAAATCTTTTGCGGCAAAGATAAAATCAAGCAGTGGGCCCGATTCGGCCTGCAGGCTGTAAGTTGCCTGTTGCTGTTCTATGCGAGGATAAAAAAGAAAACAGGAGAACTTTGCTGGTAAACATGGCTGATACCTCACCTGCTGCTCCTACTTTCAGGTAGAAACTTCCCGCATGTCTTCCCTTGCCAAACATGTAGTGAAGAGGCATGTTGTCTCTCCGGGAACTCAACTTGGAGGGAAACGGGATGGACAAGTGGAGATTTCCTTCCAGAGATTCCTGTCTCTCCATATTCTTGAGTCAAAAAATAGACATTTCAGTTAGGAAAGTTTGAAATACAATTTCTACATGAAGATGGAATGATTTTTAGGGTACAATTGCAGCCATCACTAGACATCATGTTTAAATTAGTTAAGAACAAAATTGACACCTGAATAAAAACCGGGACACTTGGTTTACTTTTATGGTGACCACTGATCTATCCAGGTTTTTCCCCCCATGCACTGCTCACAAATTCAAGGATCTCCGGTTCGATACCTGATGTCCAGATGTCATTTTTTAATTATTTGAAATGCATATGTATTTTGATAGGGACAAGCTTTTGGAAACTACAAACATATTTTTTAGGTCAACATTGATATTATTTTACAATATTATTAGTTTTATTTTACAGATACACTATAAACCTGTTTTTCAGATTTCTTGTTTGTCCGGACCACTATTTAGACCAAAAAAACTTATATTAATAATTACTGGAAAGCTCCAATTATAATCATGTGATGCAAAATTATATCTATTAGCCAACATACAATAATCAAATCTCAAACAAAAAAATATTTTTAAATAATTTTTAACAAGTTGTAGGGATTTATTCTCTTTTCCTTAGAAACAAAAAAAAATCAAATCTCATTTCTTAAACTGTATCATGCTGTAAATGTGTTATTTCCACGAATTATATCCATCAATCTTGAATGAATAAAAATATGGTTATAAAAGCACACCTTCACACCAGTTGGCAGGCGAGCTAAGGTGCCAACCTCGACTGTTTTAGTTTGCCGGTGACGGTGCTGTCAGTGTTCGAATACCTGCTGGGTGTAACGATTGTTTTTTTTTCAAACAATTTTTTTCACATGACATAAACACAAGAACATTTCCTTTAGTTTATCCCTCTCATTTGTGTGAATATATATAAGTTTAATTTATCAAATACATAATAAATAATTTTGTTTAGCAATAACATATATTTGATTGATTTGTAACATTTAAAATAAAATTTTTTTAAAAATATTCTTTCCGTCGCACTAACAAATCATTCAATGAGGTGATTATACCATTATGATATTTTTAACAATTTTGAACATACCTTCTTTGTCCTCTTGATATCTTTGTCTGGCGATGATTTTATTTTGATATTTTCTTATATCTGTGTAGAGAAGCACCAGATACATGAATCCAAACGTGACTAGATACATATTGAAACCCTGCGAAAATATTATGTTTGGATTAGCTATCAATTCTTTTATTGGTTTTGAACTGCAGTTTTTTATGCTCAATTTCATACTATTTGGGTTTATAAAACAATTTTACTAGGGGTATATATTGGGTGTTTCATTTTTCCAAAGATGTGATTTTCATATGACTTTGCTTACGTCAGAGATGAGTGAAATAAATATAGAAGGGGGCAAGTTTATTCTAGGGGAGGAAGTTAATTCCAATCACAGGTGGTGGTGGGGGGTTATTTACATGGGGAAATGCCCCCTCCCCCCCTCTTCCACTGTTCAACTTAGGTTTGTACATTTTTATAAACACTGTTTACACTTTTATGAAAGAAAAGCAATGTACGAAAATCAATATTTAGATGGACACTGAAATGTTATGCATATGATGAAATACTTCAATTTAAATTGAATTTGATTTACTGCTTGACTCTCTTTGTGTGCCAAACCCAATTTCAGTACAAAACTTGTAACTTGAAACCACAAAACTTCCAAACACTTTGAAACGAAAGACAAGACTGGACCGAACCAAGGATATAATGGTGATAAATGTCAGCAAGTTCCTACGGGGGAAACCACTGTCTATTCCTTACCATGGGTAGGCAATTGATTTTATATTTTCTCTCGTCTTGTACAT
>CABFOW010001933.1:86472-102309 GCA_902141385.1 Timema californicum
CTCTCCCCTGTCATATTTGCTAACTTTCAGTTTAGTGATCCTTCCTTCCTCGCACACCTGCACCCAGTTTGACTGTATGTTCTGGGTTTTACCTGCGCGTCACTGCATAGCATACATCGCGTCATGGCCCATCTTACAACCAAACGCACCCTCTTATCGGACTCGCAACTACGCAATAGTGTCTACAATAGCTTACGTAAACACACTCGTAGGTCGAAACTCTCGGACTTACTTGTCGGGCGAGCGGGGTAGGGGGGAGATTAACATAGTCCATCTCTTGCATTTATGTAGTTGCGTTGTATTGCGTTCGACCAATAAAAAACAAATATGGATAGACTACTAAAGTCAAATAATATGAAGTTATTTGTTCTATGACAACAGCGCTTGGAAATATTTAGTAATGAGTATAGTATTTTCAATTAAAATCATATGTATTTAACCATTTAAATATTTTTAAAACATTTATTTCTTATTTGAAAACATTAATATGAATTTGGCTTTTATAGTCATCTTTGATGTTTGTTCCTATTGGTTTAAGTTGCGTCTTACGACTTTTCATTGTAGACGGTCTATTTTGTATTTATTAGAAGCGTAATTTACGAGTGCGCTTACGATTGTGTAATCGCGAGTCCGACAAGCGGGTATGTTGGTTGAAGACGGGCCATTACTAGTGTTTCAGTTATTACTTTCTTTTGATAGTGCGATACACATGTAGTGATGTGTTATTTCTTGGCATTTTGACGCCAGTTCGCAAGTGGTCGGTCTTTGAATGGACGTTTGCTACTATCGCGTCTCAAAACCCTTCTAACTTTCGATTGTATCGTGCAATATGTATAAAACAAAACAAAGACATCAATCAACTTCGTTATAGACTAATTTAATATAATATTCGTGTGAAATCAAGCCAAATAATCTTAATTTAATATAATTTAATATAATTGCGTGTAACAAAGGAAATTAACCTCGTTATAAACTTGTTTAATAAAACGTGCTTGTGAAATTGAGCCAATTAACCTCGCTTTAATCTTCTTTGATAATAAAAGGAAGTGTTTGTGTTTGTTTGTGTGCGATGCCCAGCCAAATTTACGCCACGCAGATATCTGAAATTTTTAACATAAGGTGGCAGTTGGGGATCCGAATGCACCTCGAAGCCGGAATTTAAAATTTTTAATTAGCTTTTTAATCAGGCTATTTTTTACAAATTTTTGAAGAATTTTTTTATATGGTTTACAATTACGTTTTAGAGATAAAGTTACTAAATGAAATTGGGCACCATGGGGGTGAAGGGTGGGGGCTTAAATAATTCTTATACCACGGTGGGTAATGGGCAGCACCGTGCGGGATTGCTAGTTATTATTATTATTATTAGCACCGCGTCTTACTACCCGTTCGGGTTATACGCACTTACGCTAATGTGTAATGGTAGGGTGATTGTGAGATTAAATGGAGGACCTACAGTTTAACGTGGAATCCGAACCACGGTGGAGACCTGGCATTCCTCACATTCCCAAGATGTCTTGTCAGAGGTGAAGGAAGGGTTTGGTAATCAGATAAATTTATGCCGGGACCGAGGATTGAACCCCGGCCGCCAGCATTGAAGTCTGACACCTTACCGCTAGACCACCAGGTCTCCCGATTGCTAGTTTTTAATATAATTGAATGTGAAATGAAAACAATAAACCTCTTAATAAACTTATTTAATATAAATGCGTGTGAAATTAAACCAATCAACTTTGCTATAAACTTATTTGATATGATTGTGTTTTAAATGAAACAAAATAACTTTGATATAAAACAATTTGATATGATTTGAGGGTTTTTATTATTATTATTTAGCACCACGTCTTACTACCCGTGATTTGAGTGTTAAATGAAGTGATTACTCATCCCACAACAAACTCAGGCTTACTGATGCAACATCTTCGAGTCTTCATTGGATCATCAGTTCCAGGTATTTATTATCATCATAAACTGTTTCCATAATGTGGGTGGGTCTGTTTAGTAAAATGCCTCAATCTCCCTTTGTTCTTCCACCATTCTTCCTCCTGCACTCTCTTCCATTCTGCTCCTCTCACTTGCACACTTGCTGCTATCTGTTATTTTCCTTGGTCTTCCTTGTGGTCTCTTCCCTACATACGCCTTATCTATTCTTAGACTCCTATCCCCTTCCAACCTCATCAGGTGTCCATACCACCTCATCCTAGCTTCCTCTACTATCTCATGTACTCCCAGTACCCAAACCCTTGACCTTACATCCTCATTCCTAATCCTATCTCGTCTGGTGGCAGCTAGCATGCTCCTCAAAATCTTCCAAATAGTCACATATTTTAATCTTTCAAAATTAAATATATTTTTAAAATTCTCAATCTACCAAACGACTAGGGTTTGTTTGTGCTCAAAACTGTAAACTTTTTTTTTATGTGAGTGTACACTTCTTCTACTCCAGAGCAGTGTTTCTCAGAGTTTAGGTCAATCAATGGAGGACAATCAAATGGCGCAATGGGACCCTGTAGGAAAGGGGGCAGAGGTCGATGCTTGAAAATAATTCTAGGAAAACATAATTTTTAGGCCATTTTATTTTAGGTTTATTTTTATAGTGTATACAATAAATATAAGACAAAAATTAATTTATTAAACTTAACATTGAAAAAAAATCATATAATTATATTGAACTAGTAGATAATAGTTTTTTAAATTCTTTTTAATTTTTTAAAACCTTATAATTTTGGATACCAAATTGTTAAGATTTGTTGATTTATGTCAAGTTCACATGTCCTTTTATATTTTACTTTTGTCTACCGAGAAAGTAAATACAACGTAGTATGGATATTTAATGTTAAATACTTTTCATTTCAAGTTTTTGTATTATAGGTTATTAATCTTCTTTATTTACTTTTTTTGTTAACCTCGATTGTCTTGTCATTAGCCCAATTTCCTTTGGAGGGAAAGTAAAGCTGTCGGTCCTATGTTGATTGTGGCATGTGAAAATACCTTTCCAGGCAAAATTGGTAGGCCCTTTCGCTCTCACTCATAGAAATTTTCGTGTGCTGACATAAACAGTTGGTTTAGAAAGTGCACTTTAAATACCTCAAATAAATAAATTAATTTTACTATGAGATTTCTGGTATCCTGCGGACCATCAGTGATATTTGTACCACACTTTGAGAAACACTGCTAAAGGAGATAGTAAATTTGCCTCTCTTGTTTCCACTATAGTTCAGCTAATATAGTAGAACCATAGTGGAGACCGTCAAAGCACGACAGTAAGCTTTCACTGGAAATTGACTACAATATTAATTTCAGATGGAAGATGGCGATTAACTTGCTAGGATATGAGAAAATAATAATTTTATATTGTTTTTTTAAATGTGAGTAGATAATTAGAATGATGGAATAGTGTGTGTAAAATGGGGAAGGAAAAGAGGGGGAGGAGGGGTCAAACATTTGCTCAGGGCGTTAACAACGTCGCTTACTCGGAGATAGCTTTGTTTAGTAAGTAGGTTGCATCTTAACCTGACGCACATAATCAGTCTGTTTACTAAGTAGGTTGCATCTTAACCTGACGCACATAAGCAGTCTTTACTAAGTAGGTTGCATCATAACCTGACGACACATAAGCAGTCTGTTTACTAAGTAGGTTGCATAATAACCTTACGCACATAAGCAGTCTTTACTAAGTAGGTTGCATCATAACCTGACGCACATAAGCAGTCTGTTTACTAAGTAAGTTGCATCTTAACCTGACGCACATAAGCAGTCTAACTACTAATAGCCTACATCTAGACACCAATGTACGAAATAAAAAGAGAGGGAAGAAAATGATAACTTCGCCATGTGAGGGCTCTTGTTTATCTACTAATTTTACTTACCCTCTTCCTCTGACGAATATACGCACGCACTATGGATTATTTGCGCCTTGACTACATCTATTTGATTTTCAATAAATACCTTTTTCTTGTTTCCTATTCTAGATACATAATATGTTACCGTGGACTTTTTTAATCTACATCTTGGGAGGAAGACTCCTACAGGCCATTTAAGTGACAAACCCAAAAAGCCTAAGTGGTGGATGATTTATAAAAAAATACATTTACAGATAAAATATACTTAAATATTTTAATACTTAGCACCGCGTCTTATTACACATTCGGGTTATACGCTTGAGTACTAATTACTCTAATGGGTTAGTAATTGGGACGATTGAATTTAGAAGAAGTGAACTCGCATTCGCGGAGAGCGAGTGGAAAACCATTTAGGAAAAAATCACCCCCAGTTCACCCGAGCAAGATTCGAACCTCGATCTCCACGTCCTCGGCAGTCCAGCTCAACACTAAACTAGCGCGTTAGCTAACAAAACCGTCGAGGCGGGTCAAATCTACTCAAAGATTTGATTTTGTGACACGTAAAGACTGTTTTAAGAATTATTTAAGAATTTATGGTCTTTTTTTTTTCAATGTTTTATCTTTAAAACTTGCTGAATGAAACGTGAATTCACTAACACGCGAAATCCCATCTTGACCTGCCGTGACATCACAGGTAGATGACGTCAGACACTAGCCATACTGACCATACTGACCATACTGACCATAGTGCGAGTAGTTGTGACTGCCTATCGGAGCAGTCCCTCTGAACTGCCCTCTGTTCTTATCCAGCACCCTGGCAGGACCGACTAACTGCACAACCATTCTCCCATTGTTCCTGGTGGGTGCTGAAACAAAAATATCACCTTTGTTTTTTTATTCCACATAGTTAAGATTCACACCAATGGACGCGATAGAAGGAAGGAGAATGGTGGATGGACAGAGGAATATGGAAGCATTTTACCAAACTGATCCGGCCACGGGCTGGAAACAGTTGATAAGTTAAGACAGAATGGAAACGAATGCGAAGTAAGGAAAATATTTTTTCAGTTTTTTTTACGGAAAAAGGTGACCTGGCGGTCTAGGGGTAAGGTGTCAGACTTCTATTCTGGCGGCCGGGGTTCAATCCTCGGTCCCGGCACAGATTTATCTGATTACCAAACCCTTCCTTCACCTCTGACATGACATCTTGTGAATCTTGTGAATTTGGGGAATGCCAGGCCTCCACCGTGGTTCGGATTCCACGTTAAACTGTAGGTCCTCCATTTCATCTCACAATCACCCTACCATTACACATTAGCGTAAGTGCGTATAACCCGAACGGGTAGTAAGACGCGGTGCTAATAATAATAATAATAATAATAATTTTACGGAAAAACATTTCTGTTCAAAATAAATAAATATTGCTTCATTAGATAGTTTAGTTTTTTTACACATACCTGCCTTTTTGTATCACCTCATATTACTTATTGCCTGTTCAGGTACCTATGTACTAATTACAAGGAAGGCTATATTTAGAGGAAGTGTATCCGCATTTGCATGAAGGTAGAGTAGGAAAACAGTTTAGGAAAAACCACCCTCAGTACACCCGATCGAGATTCGAAATTCTATCTCCCCGTCATCGGCAGTTTAGTTTACTGCGAGAGTGACGCCTTAGACCATGCGACCACCATAACGGGTTACAAAGAATACTGATTTTTAGTCCACGTTCTTCCTCCCACATAAACGGGGACCTCATATATACATAAGTTTGTTCACAACATCTAGCAAATTAATCACAAAATCTAATCCCTTCTGTCGATATTTCAAACGCCTTGTTAAATATGTTACCCAGAATATTACTGCCCATCCGGACTATAAAAGTACACTAATTTATAAGAGGCAAGGGGGCGAGAAAGGTGTGATTAAGAGGTACTCTGCCCTCATACTTGGTTGACAATATGTCTCCCTTTTTTTGGCCATATTCCAGCCGTCCTGTCCTTTCAGTAAAAATATATTTTTTTACCACTTTTTTATATATAAAAAAAGCTTAGCTATTGGTCCGTCATGACTTTTAACCAAGTTTTTTTTAATCACTGGTTGCTATTTTAACTATCAGTCATTCGTGTAACCATCGGTAGAGGTGCGTCGATCGATATCGACAAATCTTCCAATGAACAAATGGTGTAACATTTACAGTCAATGAATAAATCAGTAGAGAAAAAAAAATACACGTTGAAAACACTTGCGGTTTCTGTGATTTAGCGATATTTTTTTGTTCTGTACGTTTTTCGGTTGCAACACACGCATGTCGCATAGTTTTTATTTAAAATTTTTTGACGGTTTTTAGAGAAAATTTCTGAAAAATACTCATAGTATAAACATATTCTGTGAATAAATATTGTACGTTCAATACTTTTATGTGATATAACCTTTTATTTTATTACTCTCACCCACTTCAGCGGCCAAATGTTCAAAGGCAAGGGTCTTTAACCCGTGGTCCGCGGCCCGCTGGCTCATGAAAAATATAAAATTATTTTAAAAGAAAAAATTACAGATACATATATATTACATAATCAACTAATAAAATACACCGTGATTCGGATTCCACGTTAAACTGTAGGTCCTCCATTTCATCTCACAATCACCCTACCATTACACATTAGCTTAAGTAGCGTATAACCGAAACGGGTAGTAAGACGCGATTCTAATAATAATAATAAAATAAAAGGTATTTTATGTTATTCTATGAATTATTTTTGCTTTTTGCGATGATAAGTATAGAATTTATTATACAAATGTACCTTGAACTGTTAAATGACAACTCTAGTAGCCAAAACAAATCGCGCTACCTCCAGCTATGAAACAACAGAGAAAATACTTCACGAGAAATCCTAATCCCTAGTGTGAGTATAATAATGAGTTAATACGAATATTTTAATATCCATTCAATCCGATAATTATCGGTACAATATTGCGGCCCGCGAGCCGACACGAGACAGAAACTTTGGCCCTTGGGAATAAAAGGGTTGAAGACCCCTAGTATAGGTGTCACTCTCGTATAGAGTTAGCTCCTGATGACTGGGAGGTCAAGGCTCGAATCTAGATCAGGTATACTCAGGGTGGTTCTTTCTAAAACGGTTTCCCGTACTCCTTCCACGTGAATTTATGTAGATAACCTCTAAATAGGTTCCTTCCTCAATCCTACCCCCCATTAGAGTAGTTATCATATATACGTATAAAATGAACAGGTAACAATACACGGTGAATGTACTTTTTTTTTTACGAACATTGACTTCCCTTCCTCCCTTTTTTGTATTATGGTCAGCCTACCACATACCCATGTAGGAAGAGTGGGAGAATATTGATAATAACCCCTCTTCAATAAACCCGGCCACGATTTGGACCCCGAGACGAGCCTGACATCCAGGCCCGCATGTCCACTGGCAACGGGTGTTGCTGTTTGTGTTGGTCGGAGCGTGACCCGTGGCTCTTAAGACCGTTAATGGACCGGGACAGTGCGATCACCGCGTTACGTCACAGTCTCGCCAGTTAAGACGCGGACGTTTCGGAGATGAAGAGGTGCGGAGGAAAGTAGTACCAACTCTCAACAGTCAGATTTAAATAGNCCGGCCACGATTTGGACCCCAAGACGAGCCTGACATCCAGGCCCGCATGTCCACTGGCAACGGGTGTTGCTGTTTGTGTTAGTCGGAGCGTGACCCGTGGCTCTACAAACCGTTAACGGACCGGGACAGTGCGATCACCGCGTTACGTCACAGTCTCGCCAGTTAAGACGCGGACAGTCCGGAGATGAAGTGCGGAGGAAAGTAGTACCAACTCTCGACAGTCAGATTTAGATAGGAAGGAACTTTTTTCCACGGTTAAAAAAACTGTTCTGAAATAATTTGAAATGTAACCCGCTTCGTTTTCCGCGTGTTCTGACGCGCTAACCTCGTGTTGGACTAGACTGCCAGAAGACGTGGAGATCGGGGTTCGATCCCGGTTGGGTGCACTGAAGGTGGTTTTTCCCCCCTAGATGGTTTTACAGTCTCCCTCCACGCAAATGTGGGTGCACTTCCTCTAAATTAAACCTTCCTAATCATTAACCCATTTGTGTAATTTGTACATAGGCGTATAGCCTGAACAGGTATAGCGTGTTCTGACGCGCTAACGTCGTGTTGGACTAGACTGCAAGAATACGGGGAGATCGGGGTTCGATCCCAGTTGGGTGCATGGGTGCACTGAAGGTGGGTTTTCCCTAGATGGTTTTACAGTGTCCCTCCACGCAAATGTGGGTGCACTTCCTCTAAATTAATTCTTCCTAATCATTAACCCATTTGTGTAATTTGTACATAGGCGTATAACCTGAACAGGTATTAAGACGTGGCGCGCAAAAAAATAATTAAGGACCCGCTTGGAGGGTCGAATGGCAGGCCTGTCAAACTCTGCTACATACTGAAAGCGCACAGGCCGATTTTGTGTACCTGCCTTAGAGAATATCAGAAGAGCACCATTGTTTATATATATTATACTAGCTTTTACCCGCCGCGGCTTCGCCCGCAATAGTTGATAAAATCATTTAATTTTTAACTTAACTTAAAAAATAAAAAATAAAAAATTTATAATTGATAACTTAAATAATATATATTTCTTTTACTACGAAATATTATATAATTAATATATCTTATATACAAAAAGCTTAAACATTATTAATGTAAAATCAAAGGTTGGGAATAGTCCTATATGTTATTCCAGGACATTCTCTACCAACGTACAAAGTTTCATTCGAATCCGATTCAGCAGTTTTGGTGTGATTGAGTAACAAACATCCAAATATTCAAACACATAAACTTTTGCATTTATAATATTAGTAAGATAAGATTAGTTCAATTATACTACCATTAAGCCACACCGCTAACTCACTCACTGACATTAATGTTTACCTATTACCAGATGAGCTAGAAACTTGAAATTTGGCAAACTTATAGCTTCTATCCTGTAACTGACGGGAAAATTCCAAAAAGTTATTAATTTTTAACCTCCGAAAAAATTCCAAAGTGGCGGGGCAACTTTAAAGTCGGTGCGGACCTTTCTTTTGGAGTTATCTTGTGGCTAAACCGTTAAGACACAACGTGTTGATAGATTTAGTTCAAAATTAATATTTAATAATCTTAGTAATATTCATTTTAGTTGTAGGATAAGGATAAATATATATATTTATTAATTTTTAGGAACACACTTGAATGTCACATACAATTAAAATTTGATAGAGTAAACTCCTGTTTATACCTTTCAAGTTTTAATTATTGCATGTGACATCGAAGTGTGTTCCTTATATTGATTAATTGATGTTTAATAGATATCTTGTCATACCTTTAGGAGAAATCATGATATTTATTCAATGATTTTAAATTGAAATAAGTTTACTGATGGTTGATTTTTAAAAACATAACTTATTTTTTTCAAATTGCTTTAACGGTTTAGTTGAAATTTGATATCTGAGGAGTATTTAAATCTTATATAACACTGCATACTTGTTTTACAGAGACAATATCATGATCTAGGTAAAATTTAGAAGAAATTTGCCCCCATTTACGCGAGGAAGAATGGAAATAAATTGAGGGGAAACCGCTCTCAATACTACTCACCAGGATTCGAACCTCAACCCCCCAATAAATGGGCCCACAAGACCAGATCATATTTTTGCCCTACTCCACGTGCCCATTGATGCCCATCTTTGCTATACGTTAATACGATAGTTACTATTATAGGGTAAGGATGATGAAGTTTAAATTTAGATGTGTACCCGCATTTGTGTGGCGGGAGAGTAAAAAAAATGTTAGAAAAAAATTCCCTTAGTACACCCAACCGGGATTTAAACCCTGATCTCATTGTAATAGGAAGTATGGTCTCTTGTGAATCAGAAAAGTTCACAATCTTTTACTCTATTGAATTAATTACTGTATTAATTAGACACAGTTTTGAGCATTCATATCGCTTGATCTCTTGCGGATTTGTTTTGCGTGACAAGTGAAGCAACATCATTGTCGACGCGTGACATTTTTGTGTAATCCGCGCAGAAAACGTCACGAGTTCTCTCTCGTAATTAGTAATCATGATATTAAACAAATTCACAGTACCCTGAGCTGACAAATCAACACTATGGTCACTCATCCAGAAAAACTAATCATTTCTATGAACTTCCTGTTTTGAAAAAGTTGCACAGACGTCGAATAATAACAATTAAGAGGATCAATGTTTAGAAAATTATATTTAAGAAAAAAATTTCAAAATGGTGGGGCAACTTTAAAGTCGGCGCGGACCTTTCTTTGGAGGTCTTATGTGGCTAAACGGTTAAGACACAACGTGTTGATAGATTTAGTTTAAAATTAATATTTAATAATCTTAGTAATATTCATTTTAGTTGTAGGATAAGGAAAAATATATATATTTATTAATTTTTAGGAACACACTTGAATGTCACATACAATTAAAATTTGATAGAGTAAACTACGGTTTATACCTTTCAAGTTTTAATTAATGCATGTGACATCGAAGTGTGTTCCTTATATTGATTAATTGATATTTAATAGATATCTTGTCATACCTTTAGGATAAATCATGATATTTATTCAATGATTTTAAATTGAAATAAGTTTACTGATGGTTGATTTTTAAAAACATAACTTATTATTTTCAAATTGCTTTAACGGTTTAGTTGAAATTTGATATCTGAGGAGTATTTAAATCTTTATATAACACTGAATACTTGTTTTTCAGAGACAATATCATTATCTAGGTAAAACTTAGAAGAAATTTGCCCTCATTTACGCGAGAAATAATGGAAATACATTGAGGGGAAACCGCTCTCAATACTACTCACGAGGATTCGAAACTCAACCCCCCAATAAATGGGCCCACAAGACCAGATTATATTTATGCCCTACTCCACGTGCCCATTGATGCCCATCTTTGCTATACGTTAATACGATAGTTACTATTATAGGGTAAGGACGAGGAAGTTTAAATTTAGATATGTACCCGCATTTGCGTGGCGGGAGAGTAAAACAAATGTTAGAAAAAATTTCCCTTAGTACACCCAACCGGGATTTAAACCCTGATCTCATTGTAATAGGAAGTATGGTCTCTTGGGAATCAGAAATGTTCACAATCTTTTACTCTATTGAATTAATTACTATATTAATTAGACACAGTTTTGAGCATTCATATCGCTTGATATCTTGCGGAGCGGATTTGTTTTGCGTGACAAGTGAAGCAACATCATTGTCGACGCGTGACATTTTGTGTAATCCGCGCAGAAAACGTCACGAGTTCTCTCTCGTAATTAGTAATCATGATGTTAAACAAATTCACAGTACCCTGAGCTGACAAATCAACACTATGATCACTCATCCAGAAAAACTAATCATTTCTATAAACTTCCTGTTTTGAAAAAGTTGCACAGACGTCGAATAATAACAAAGGATAAATGTTTAGAAAATTATATTTTAACTATGGATGGGTTCCTAGAATCTTAGAGTCCTTCGAATCCCTAAGAATATTCAAGGATTCAAGAATATTTTAAATATGCGATAAAAGTAATACTTTTTTTTCTATTTCTTACTCTGAATTATTTCTAAATCTATTTTTGCGCTTACTAGGGGCTTAAACGCCAATTGTTTTACAATACCAGGCCCCAGATAATTAATTTACCTTTTAGATATACAAACCTTGAATCCTATTGTATTCGAAATTCGTAAAAATTTCGCATCTATAATACAATATTATGAAGACTTTTATTTCTAATATTAATTTTAATCTATTTGTGAAATATATTATATAGCCCTATGGAGTTAGGAGAATATATTTTTTTTAAAAAATACAATTTTTATACAAATAATTTATTTACTAAACATAATGTTCTATTTGTTGTTTTTTATGTGATAAACGTGATATAAAAAATTCATTTGGTAGTGACACCGAACCTTAAAAAAACTTTTTTTAAATTCAATTTTAAATATTTTCATTCAAACCAAAGTTGTACAATTTTAAATAGTTGAATTTGTTGTCAAGATTTGAAAGAAAATATAAGATTCAAAGTCGATAAATATTTTCATTCAAACCAAAGTTGTACAATTTTAAATAGTTGAATTTTTTGTCAAGATTCGAAAGAAAATATAAGATTCAAAGTCGATAAATATAGGATTGAACCCATATCTACTTTTAATGTAAACAAAATTGGAATTAAAGGTGAGGGAGGGAGAATCAGTAGACTCAACCGGTGTTTGAACCCTTATCTCAATGTTATCAGCAGATAGGTCTAAAAGATTCTAGATGGATGCCCAAGACTATTCGTTCACTAAAGCTGGTAGAAATAAAGTTGACTTAAGACATTTTTAGTTTGGGTAGGACTCGTTTTAAATACGTGTACAAATAAATACATTATTTGGAAATCTTAGAAATAAACTAATTAATGCCTTAATTGTTAGTTTTTTGGTCCATCGATTATTATTTTACAAGTATGATTAATATTTTAACACGCACAAAGTTAATGACCCAAATAAATTTATAAAGTAATGAAAAGAAAGTTTAAAGTTTACCAATTTCGTAAATTAAACTTTCACTTATTTCAAGTGATCTTTTATTACTTGATGAAGTAAGACTCGTGCATTGTTTCACACTTTAGATCAACATATTAATTTGAATCCGTTAGGGAACCGAATATACGTGAGTTATCAATCGTGGCGGTGGCCAGGTGGTCTAAAGCGTCTTAATAATTGGGTCTAGGAGCCCCGGCTTGGTTAATTTGAGAATTTTGGCATTGGTTTTCCCATTCTCTTTCCACGTTAATAGCCGACTTTAATATGTGATACCTTATACTTAATTTGAGTAGTTATAATACCTTTTTTTGGAGTAGCTAATTAAAAAATCTCTTTTTAAAGTTAAAATTAAACATTTACAAAGTTCTTGAGGCAGAAAATAATTAGTTTATTTTATCCCTTTCGTCTGATTCATATTACTTTTAATGATAATACATTTTTTTTATGGTTCTGTACAACTTTTTGTTTTAAATTTTAATATTATATGAGATTATAATTGCCTATTTAACATAATAATTAAGGTAACAGAAATCGCTCAACTAATACTTTTTGAAATCATATAAAATTTAAAATTCTGTCAAAAAAATACAAAAACAATCTAATTGTTTATAAGCTGCGATTTTTTTTTAAATAAAATTATTCTTAATTTAAAAAAAATTATACTAATTAAATAATTTACACATCTAATCTGATATTTCCGATCTCCGCATCTTACTACCAGACCGGACTGTCATAATATTGGGAATAACTGGTAAGAGATGAGGAAGGTAGAATTTTTATAAGAATTTAATCAATATTAGTGCAGCGAGGGGATATTTGGAAACGATACTGTATTTGATCACCAAACTCCTCGTCAGCAAACCGGACATGGATACACTCTTCATCCGCTTCGGTGGTCGAATGTTCTAAGGCGTCTCTTTCGCAATAGATTAGACGGGGGGATCGAGTTTCAAACACCAGTTGATTGTACCGAGGTAGTTTCCCTCCCTCCATGAATGTATGCTTACTCCACGTAAGTTCGGGTACACTTCCTCTAGGTTCAACCTTACTCCTCCATAAAATACCAGCCTAATTAATACATTATGCGTATGAACAACCCGAACGCAAGGGTGGACCTGGCCGCTGGTACACCGGGTGATATCCCAGGCTGTGTAGGTGAGTGGCGGTCTAATCTTAAAATTGTGTATGAGCTGTGGCCAAATCTTGAAATTGTGTATGAGTTGTGGCTAAATATTGAAATTGTGTATGAGTTGTGGCCAAATCTTGAAATTGTGTATGAGTTGTGGCCAAATCTTGAAATTGTGTATGAGTTGTGGCCAAATCTTGAAATTGTGTATGAGTTGTGGCCAAATCTTGAAATTGTGTATGAGTTGTGGTCAAATCTTGAAATTGTTTATGAGTTGTGGTCAAATCTTGAAATTGTGTATGAGTTGTGGTCAAATCTTGAAATTGTGTATGAGTTGTGGTCAAATCTTGAAATTGTGTATGAGTTGTGGCCAAATCTTGAAATTGTGTATGAGTTATGGCCAAATCTTGAGATTGTGTATGAGTTGTGGCCAAATCTTGTGATTGTGTATGAGTTGTGGCCAAATCTTGAGATTGTGTATGAGTTGTGGCCAAATCTTGAGATTGTGTATGAGTTGTGGCCAAATCTTGAAATCGTGTATGAGTTGTGGCCCGGCTTTTTGAGAGAGGTACGAATTGCGTCCACCTAATTAGCAGTGTGCTTTCTATAAAGCTGTCTTAAATTTCAGATAGAACCTATCATAGTCTCATGTCGATATCCCTCGTAACATCCAAGCTTCCTAATTTCTTGTTGTTCGATAATTTTGGCAAAATTTTGAAGGTTTGTTAGGTTAGGTTAGGTAAGGTCAGGTCAACAAACCGGGGCTACAATTCATATGTGGCTTTTAAAATGTGGGGCCGCAATTCAACGGTCTCTTAAGAGGTAAACGACTCGTATGGTCGTAGCTCATTTGCAACCATCCCGGGCAGGGGGTGGGTGGGGGAGGAAGGGGGATCAGCTTGATTCGGGCCGAGGCAACCATCTAAAGGTGATTGGTCCTTTTCATTTTGCTTGGGAACAAACCGTGGGAACAAACGATTATCTTTAAGAATTTTGATTGTTTTGCAATTTTCTTTTCGAAAATGGTTTGTTCAAGAATAGAAGCATGTTGATTAAGTTATACTTTTTACATACACACCTCCTCTATAATTTTAACAATGGTAACATATTAATAATTTTGCCATTTTTCAACAGAAAACTGCCGGCCTCACAACAAAAAAATAATAAAATGTAACACCTAATAAACATTGGTACATTATCTTAGAATAGGTGTTAAAAATATTACTATAAACATTTTACTCGTCCACGAGAAAACTGATATTTACAAACGTATGATTTTTCCTCAAGACTTGTCCGGTAGCTGGCACCATCTACGTTTAGCGTGATCTATCTGTTCTTGTTGGCGTGGGAGTATACTTTAGTCGGTTGTGAAGCCACGCCCACTATCCCACAAAAATAGATTTTAGACTTGCACTTGACAGGGTCAAGAGCCTTAGGCTAAAATTAATCTATTGTTTTTATTAAATTCTAATCAAAAGTTCCAATGGGAAAGTTTCAGGGTGCCCAGAATAAATCATTTGTAAAGATATACGATGATGGTATTGAATGTAAAACCGTCGACCCTGGTGGCCTTGAGGTAAAGTACTCGCTTTTGGACCCCTGGGTTCAAAACTAGGCAGAGTGGCCGGATAGTTCTTGATCGATAACATCCGTATCACAACTTCCTTCGTAGTGGAAGTAAAGCCGTCTGTCCCATCTCAATGGTTGAATGTAAAAGAACCATGGATAGTATGTGAAAATACCTTTCCTAGCAAAATTAGATCATTTCGCTCTCGCTCATGGAAATTATCGTGTGTTATTATATTTATTAGGTTCAGGAAGAGCACGTCATATACCTCAAATAAGTAATAAACAAAAAAGCAAAATCAAACTTTCATTGTTTCTTTGATGCTATTTATACAATATTTCTTAATTCAAACATAAACACATTCGTTTATTGCATACATACTACTACTAACTTTGCTATCTACACAAGTAGGTACTGGAGGAAGATTTTATAAACTTAAATATTTCAAAAATATAATTCCAGATATTGTCTAATACTATAAAATAATTTTTTTCATGTTAGTATAAAGTAGAAGCTAATGTTTTGAATTGGACTGAGTAGTGCCATAATAATTGATAATTTAGATGAAATGGCTTCATGATTAAATCTACAACAAACAAAAACAAAAAAAACACACACCATAAATACTTCACCTCAGCAATTCAACTTACACCGAAACATACCTTCCGTAGTACTTATGAAATTATTTTAAGGGGGGGGGGG